>SMMW01000054.1:0-180000 GCA_004794655.1 Marisa cornuarietis
ACAGGATGCAGTTCAAAGCCAGGTTCAGATTCAGACAGAATTGAGGTAATATCAAATAAACTTTTTTTTTTAATGTTTGTATTAGCTATAAATAAATGTAATTGAAATGTTGTTGATTAAAAATATTGCATGCTTTTAGTGTACACAATTAGTATCGTTAACTTGTATTAGGAGCAGAGCAAAATTAAGGAATCAGGTAGTCACTGGTGTGTGTGTGTGTGGTTTATTTTTTAAAGTATAGATCCCATAGTGTTATTTTGAGTTTCTTTAATCCTTCTCAGCCATTTTGCTTTCCTTTGCCTTTTGTTTCTTTCACATTTATGTGTTATTGTGGATATTCACTTCTTTTTGATATTTTACTGTCAACATACAATTGTACATGTAATATGAATTTATTTAGAATTCATTTATTGTTCCCATGAATTCCTTTAGAGAATATAAAAGATCTATATTTTCAGCATGGATTTCACATTGGAGTCTCTTGGTATGTTTTCTTTTATTTTTAAGTTTAAAGTGAAAGTACCTTTTGAAGCTTAATGTTTGCACCCATCAAAAATCAAAAATGTTATATTCTGATATTTATAAGTACATTGAATTCATAACCATTCTGTAATTTTTACATTTGATTGTGTTTACTTCCTTCTCATTAGTGTATTATAGGTATATACATATTTGTTTAATTATTGTCGATATGTCACAGTTAAATATTTGAACTGATTTCAGTATAATCCAAATATCTAATTTGATTCAGCAGCCCTCTTGAATGACATCTTCAATAAATACATTAAGACTGTAGCAGTAATTTTTTCATTGCAAATGAACTTTATTTCAGGTGGTACTTGGCAGCAGTCTGTTTCAGATGACTCTCATTCGCTTGTTTCAGGCAATACAAGTATGGAAAAGAAAAGTAAGGCTAGGAGACAAATTTTGTCACAGATGTTTTATTATATTGTGCCTTTTATGGTTCCTTTCAGCATTATTAAACTTTAGAAGACTGTCAACTATTCCATGTTTGCCTTGTGCTCTTGAGCAGAAAAGAGACTAAAAATGTGTCATATTTCATTGCTTTCATAGGCAAAGGAGATGAATTAAAAATAAATTTCATTTAAATTGATTTTCTTATTATTAATTCTGCCTGTTTGTATTTGCTTCTTCTGTTTTTCCACTGTTGCAAAGTATTTTATGATATCTCTTTGTTGTATACTTTTTTTCATTTCTGTCAATTATATCTGTGTCTTTGCTGCTTAGTTGTACTTGGTGAAGATCCTCGGCAGATAACAGTGGCAAGTGTCCAACTTGTTCCAACCACAAGCCAAGTACAACCCAGACCTCAAAGTAAGAATAATGCATGTAAAGAACTGCATATCATAAATACATACATGTCAAAGATTTTTGTTTCCTTTCTTTTCCTCCCTCCCTCTTTTTCTGTCATTTGATAAGTCTGTCATGCTGATATCCCTTTGTTGTATTCTTTTCTTCATTTATGTCAGTTACTTGTGTGTCTTTACTGCTTAGTTGTACTTTATCATCGTTCTCCACCTGTTTATGTTTTACAGATACAGAGCATGATTATGTCTATATAAACTGGACATTATTATTATTGCAGGTGAAAATCCTCAGCAGATAACAGCAGCTTGTGTCCAACTTGTTCCAGCCACAAGCCAAGTACAACCCAAGCCTAAAAGTAAGGATAATGCATATAAAGAACTGCATATCATACATAACTTAGGTTATGGCTTTTCTGCAGAGTTTCAGTGTATAGCAGTTGCCTTTGATAAAAGCATATAGCTGTGTTAACTTTCTGCTTCTTGGAACAGGACACAAAACTCTTGATTGGAATAAATGATTTTACTCATAGATTGTGAGTAGATGAGTATTGATTGATTTCTAACACACGTTTTTGCATGTTTGCAGGGCCTCGAGTTGCCTGGAACGCGGAGGCACTCAAAGCATTAGAAGAGAGTGTTGGCCCTCTAAATGCTCTAGGTGGCTCTTTGCCTGGATTTGCCCGCCTACAACAGATTAGAAATAGTACACAAGTGTTACAGAAATATAGTGTAGAGCAAATATATCAAAAAATATATAAAACGAATTACAAGAAGTGAAAATGCATGCATGCAAGCGTGCACACATACATATTAGGGATTTACATTTTTTGTTAAAATGCCCTAAAAACATAGCTCTACATAATAGATATATTCCACTTTTTTAAATTCCCCTACACCCCTAAGGCTCACCTTTTGTATAAGAACCTTAAGGGAAATGTAACTGCTAATGGTGTTGTATACATTGTGCAGTATTAAATGTCATTGTATTGTTTACTAACAAGCTGCAGTCTCAAACACAATTGTAACGTTGATCGTGTACAGCCAGCCACTGTTAATATAACCTGCAGTATGTGGTACTGATATGGGCCAGATGGCCTCCCAAGAAACTAATAAAAAATATGATGATATTACAGCAATGACTAAAAACAATACCAGCAACCTGATGTTTATAAATGACAAATTTTCTCAAGCTGGTAAGTCTGAAAGGGTCTGCTTGTGTCAACATTATCTCAAGTGGAAAGTTTTTGATATCACTTTCATGGATGTTGTAATTTGGTAACTGCATGTTTTAAATACATTGTTCAAAAGGTTAAGTATACTGATAGCAATACAATACATTACCGCTTTATTTATCCCCAAGAAGTGAGAGTAATTAAGCTTTTCTGTCGTCAGAACCTTGTTAAAAGAAGATTGATTGCAAAATGAACAATATTTTCTGTAAAATGTATTCTATTTGTTTATAGAAAACGCATTTAGATTTTTAGACAATTTTATAATATAAACACATCGTCGCAACAGATGCTATTGACTTGTGACTTGTTTTACCACTAACAATTAAAACATTGTTTTTGATTTTTTGTAAACAATTGTATAGATTGTTCTGTTGTGAAAACAAAACATCTACTTTGAGAATTTATTTAAGATATACAAAAAAAGAATCGTAAACACGAGGCCTTTCTTTAGGAAAGCCGAGACTTACACCGGACATGAACCTGAGTCGCTTATCCAGTAATGAAGGTCCGTGGATGAGACCATGCAGATAATACTAACAACTTGATAATCTTTGTAAAAATGTAGGTAATGATTTTAGTTTCAAATATACGGGGTAATCCTGTAAAAATATGGTTGCAAGTAGGTACTTTAATCATCTATGTTACTTGTGTTCATTGATATATGTATTATTCTCAACTGCTCTTACTTAGAACAGTAAACCGAATATGGAAACAAAGATTTGCTGTTTATAGATGCTGCTTGGTACACGCTTAACCTGTATACAGCTATGATGCTGTATTAATAAAGTGCTCAGTGCTATAGCGTCAATAACAATAAAATTAACTTGATACAATATGTGGGCTATATTATTGGTGAATACCTAAGATCTGTTTTCAATACGTTTATTTGGGGAAAAATAAAAACAGAAAAAAAACTGAAAGAATGTTTTTCTAATTGATGCTTATTTCCTGCCTATAAGAAGTGGTATTTTATGATTTTCTGTCCTAAATATTCAAGGCACGCATAAATATGAATGTGTTGCAATATCACAGATATTGTTTTTTCAGTATGGACTGTAAGGAATTTAGCTGTTGGTACAATTTTCACTGGACTTTTGCACTCTAATTCACTCACCCACCTGAACACATTGACATGTCAGTAAAAAATCACAATTTTGTTGACAGTGTGCCAATAGACATAGAAAAAATGCTTGGCATGTTCTCTACTGAGGCGGCAAAAACAATGAACAACTGCGGTACTCGTTCATAGGCACAAAAGCGAGACATTTACAGTTGATAGAAACACTTTATTTCCAAAAACCACTGCTTCTATTAGTGATAAAAGAGTAACCTTAATAAAAAAAATGTAACTTTAAAGTTTCTCATCCTGTAACACAATAACAAAGAAGTGACAATGTTCAGAATGTACTGAACGTTATAATCATAATCACATTGTCACCAAACCTAAAAACATACCTAGAATGTTTGGATGTTGGCGTACCAAAGAAATCTTTTAATTTTGTCTAGGTGACTTTCATCAAGATAGAACATTTTCCTCAGAAGAAAATTATTTTGAGACAATTCTTCTAACTTATCTGAGTCATGCAGCTATTTTCAGACAGAAAAACTGTTATCCGGTCATGAAAACTGGCATGGATAAAAAGATTATGCAGATGAGAATATTATGAAGGCATTTGTACCAAACAACAACCAGTTTATAGGAACTTTCTTAAGGTCTTCAACAATAATAATGAAAGTGAAATCGCACCGATTAACAAAATGAGATATTCAATGTGTTAAAGCTAATGTCAGCGCTTTGGATAGTGAAGATTTTGCCAGGAGTATTAAAGATTTTTGCATGTGGCCATCATTTAGCTTTACCAAAGAACAATAACAAAACCTTTTTCTGACAGGTTTAGTTAAAATAAAAATCTCAATGTCTGCTTATAGCATCAAGACCCTCCTAGTATCCGAGTGTCCCTTTAGATAGTTATATATTATACATAACATCCAATTGACAATGAAATAAAAAGTCAGTTTTTTTTCAAAAGTGAAGTCCAAACAATAAAAGCAAAATTGAAAGGCAGCAAATGTCCTGTTCCCAATCAAATTAGATTCACACAATTTTGAGATGGGAGACCCAACAGCCACAGCAGAGAAGCTACAGCCCCTGCTGCAGAAAATTTTGGAGCAGGAGCAAATTCCAGCAGACTGGAAACTTGGCTATCTGGAAAAACTATCCAAGAAAGGTGACCTGACCCAGTGCAGCAACTGGCGTGGGATTATGCTACTGTCCATTCCTAGCAAGGTGCTGACCAGAATCATCATGGACAGACTGAAGAATGCCCTAGACAAGAGATTGCGGCAAGAACAGGCAGGCTTTGACCAGGGTAGATCATGCACAGACTATATTGCTACACTGTGAATCATGATTGAACAGTCCATCGAATGGCAGTCCCCACTCTACATGACATTTGTGGATGTGGAGAAGGCATTTGATTCCGTAGACAGAGAGACCATCTGGAATAAGATGCAGCACTACTGATTTCCACCAAAGTTCATTACCATCATCCAGCAGCTCTATGAGGACTTGACATCCTATGGGAAGCTGACTGACCTCTTCGCAGTGAGGACTGGAATAAGGCAAGTTTGTATGCTCTCACCGACAATCGTCATAAAATCGATCATGAGAAGAACAACCTCTAACAGCAACACAGGCATTCAATGGACCTTTGTCATGGATCTCGACTTTGCAGATGACATCAGCCTGTTGTCCCACAAGAAACAACATGCACAGACAGCTCACTCGGCTCTCAGAAGAAGCAGCGACAACTGGCCTGACAATCAACATCAATAAGACAGAGTTAATGTGGGTCAACAAGCAAGAAGCCCAACTTCAACTACACGGGGAATGTATTACAGAGACTGACCGCTTCACCTACCTTGGCAGCGTAGTCACCAAGGATGGAGGTGCAGATGAAGATGTAAGAAGCCGAATAAATAAAGCCAGGCATGCATTCCACATCCTGTGGCCCATCTGAAAGTCCAAGGCATTATCTCAGCACACCAAGATCCGCATCTTTCATACGAACGTAAAATCTGTCCTTCTATATGGGTCTGAGACATGGCATCACCAACAAGATCCAAACATCCATCAACAGATGTCTGCACCACATCCTTAACATCAGATGGCCCGAGAAGATCTTCAATGCAGACCTGTGGGAGAGAGCCAACCAAAACCTGCCAGCCAACACACCAAGAAGCGAAAGTGGGGCTGGATCGGTCACACCCTGCGAAGAGATCCAGACAGACGTGGAGAAGATCGGTCCATGACGAAGTGGAGGCAGCTGGAATGACATGGACCCAACTGGGGAGGGAGGCCCAGAACCGGGTTCGTTGGCGTGGTGTAGTTGCGGCCCTATGCTCCACTGGGGGCGAAAAGGAATAAGAAGAAGAGTTAGGTCTTTCCCACGAGAGTAGGCATTCGCCAGGGCTGCTCTCGATCTGCCCAACATAATGCCCGTCAGGACCACCACATCTTTGAGTCCTCTGAGGGAGGCCGTTAAGTAAGTTTGCCGATGACATCGATCTGATGTCCGATACCCACCGAGATCTGAATTACAAGATCTGACCAACAAGCTCGCCACCAGCGCGAGCGCTTATGGGAAGCAAATTATTACAGCCAAGAGCATAAGGTCGTGGTGAACACTACTGGATCTGGCAGAATGAAGATCCGCATAAACAGAGTTTAGCTGACTCGAAAATACCTAGACGCGAATATTTCAAAAGACGATATAGCTGTGCGCCGGACATTCGCCTCACGATCGGAGCAACGATGGTCAGGCTCAGCAAGCTGTGGAACAGCAGAAGTATTCGCTTTTGCACGATATTTACGCTATAAAAGTCCCTAGTTGTCTCTATTGGGCTGTACGGTGTTCACATTGCTCATCAAGTCGGTGCGAGGGATCCAGGCATTCGAGACAAAGTGCTTCAGGAGACTCCTCCGAATGTCATAAAGAGAACACAAGACAAAATAAATTAGTCCGTTGCGTAGTTGCCAAACTGGTGCGTCACCAGAAGCCACTAATTTTCGCTACCATCTAATGATGGAAGCTGACAGGGTTGATTGTCGACATGATACATTGCCGAAGGCGCTCTTACAATTAAGGGTATGTAGATGGCAGTCACCGCTTGGGAAAACCAAAGAATCGCTTAGCAAACACGAAGGAGTAAACTTCTCCGCCAAAGCTCCCTCTAACGGCACCACAGGATCGAAAGCGTTGGGATCGAGCCTTCGCCGCTGATTATTCTCATCGTGTGTCCTCGACGAGTGGTACTGGTGGGTCTCGTACGAGTGCCAGTTAATGGAAGTGATGATTAGGAGCACCAGTCCCAATACTGGCGGATGTCCTCTTATCCAAGGAACAAAAGACCAACTTGGACTGTGTCCAAAGCGCGGTTACCACCATCGCGGGCCAAAAAGTCTGCATGGTTTGCAGGTGAGGTCTTGAAAACAAATAAAACACCGTTCTAGAGGTGGAGATAGCTTGGTCAACTTTCCACGTGATACGGAAACGTAGGACTCAGTTTCAACACCTTTCATGGTAAATCAATAATCCTTTCATAGAACAACGAAGCGATGAAAATCAGTGTGGTTCGGCGGTGTCACCGGTGTCGTCCGTCAGAGTAGTCTAGACCAGAGGCTTTCAAACTGTGGTATGACGGGTGTTACGGGAGCACCATGTGCCAATATAGAAGAATGCGTATCTATATTTTACGGGGTACTCGTCTGGAAAAGTTTGAAAACCTCTGCTCTAGACGGTCAACACTGACACCGACATAGAAAAATATTGGCTGCAGGGTGTAACAGACTGGCCACACGTACATGCAAAACTGGCGTGCAGTTGCTCAAGACAGACCTAATGTGTTGTGTGTATACATGAATGGTGGTGACTTTGTGATTCAGTATAGCATACTTCATGTGCTTTAAGCGGCAATAAAGCGATTTACGAAACTGTGTGCTTCAATGTTATAGTTCGGTGAAGAATCTATGTCTGTGCCCAGATACCGAGCTATTGTTATGAATGCTGCTAGTTAAATTGTTGTTCAGGAACACGTGTCTTACATTATACTTTACCACATCCATTACAGTTCTATGTGAAGCTCACGTATCACCAATTGTGGGCCGACAAAATTGTTCTGGCAACAGTGAAGCGACTAGAAGTGCTGTAGTTTGAACATGCAATCCAGCACAACACTGACAACTACCGTCGGGCGTCCTTCGGGGTATTTTTGCAGATAGTTGACGACGACTATGACCAAAGAAAGAACAAGAACGTGCTGACGAACATACAAGAATGGATTGGCCACACCCTCACTGGCACATGACAAACCTAATTAATTGGCGATCAGGCTTAAAGCTTCTTAGCCGTTGCGTTCATCCAACACCACTTGTCATCATGCAGGTACTATCAAGCAATTTATAGCGATAGAACAGATAGATTATGATGTGAACACGAAGCTTCGTGTTTTAATACGTGTTATGATAATTAGTACAAACTGGAACAAAAATGCTGTGTTGTGACCCATCGATTCCCCCACCCTCACACTTGGATTTATCTACCCTTATATTTTTTGGAGAAACAAAACAAAACAAAAAACCCCGCTGTTGCTGATAGTTAATGGGCACTGTGGCACAGGTATGAACTGATGTCCATTTGCGGCGTCACATTAAAAAAAATTATATATATATCCCCAAACCGACATGGAGTACTGTATGACAGTCAACAGTGGAAATGAGCCTAAAATGCTGAATATTATTGTTGTCTACCCTGAGGAACGAAAGATAAAAGGAGAGAAATGAACATAAATTTTAAAAATTCAGTCGCCTTTTTGTGTCACATTTTTCATTCTCTTCGTCTTTCTTGTTCTCTCTCTTTAATGTTACTATAATACATTGGCGAATACGGGCAGTCTTTACCCTGTCAGCAAGCCGTTTCTCCTCAGTTTTCTCTTCGCTATACGTTCTCAACTCTACTGGGCGGGCAAGAAAGACGCCTCGGGCATTGCTGGTGACCACCCACCATAACTTTCAGGCGAGATGAAAGCATTCAGCGAAGACGGACCGCGTGTACTCCTACTCACCCGGGCCGAAAAAAATTATTTTCTGCCAAGCTATAAAAGTTCGGCCTTTAGGACAAATTTAAACAAGTGGCAGGGCTTTCAGGTTGTAATGTTACCTGTTACACCTAACCAGCACCACGAAAGCAAAAAAAAAAAAAACCAAACAAACAAACTTGTCAGTTGCATATATATCACGCAAACGCAAACTGCAATGTAGCACTCTGTTACTGTAAAAGTTAGGTTAGCGCGTTATTTTTGTAGAGGGTAGTAAGACTGCCGAGGCTGTCCTTTCTCCCGCCTGCTGCGTACGTAATAGCCATCCTTGAACAACCAAGTTATATAACTCCGTGCTGGAACTGTCCGCTAGTGTCTGGTTGGCCTATTGTTATATCCGAAGTCGCGTGACCTATTTGTGAAGGTCATGACCAGGTAGTGCAGGATGGGTGGTGTACACGCACCATAAGGATAATCACACACACACTTGCGCGATCACTAGAAGTAAATTTTTAGTGGTATGCCAGAGAACAGACGAGCGCGTGCGTACAGCCCCCACCCCAAAAGACACATAGATGCACGAAAGCACTCAAGTTTATTTTTTTCATGGCATTGCTTCGTTTTTTTTTTTAAACCATAATAGTAAAATCCCCACATAATCTTTTAAATGACATATCATTTAACCTCCCAGGATGAAGCAAAAGAAAATCCAGAAAATATCACCCACACATTTATTGGAATCGCAATCAATAATAAAGTTAATTAGACATATTAACAGGTCACTTATATCGCACTTATCAAAACTAGCAACATCTCCCACTGGCATAATACACTGTAAAAATGTTCATTCATTTGATCCTTAATGGATGGAACATACATAACAATTACACATACCTAACCAGCTATAGAAAGTCAAAACAAAATGCAGCTTTACAACTCATCACAGAAGTAGTCTCATCATATCCACCTTTTGGCTGAAGGATGATATTTTGAGCCCATGACTATGTGCTGGAAGAAGGTCATTTCAGATAAAACACCAGGAACATTCTTACCAACTACATCTAACTTCAAATTAACTTAAAATTGATAAATATTTAACTAATGAAACTTATGGAACAGAAATAGCTTTAAATCATTCAAAAAAGCAACAGATGACAAAACTGTCACATTTCCATTTTTCCCAAATTCTCAAACATCGAAAAAGAACCTGCAGAAAAACAAATCTTCAATTAGGTACAGTTGTTCATGTGTACAAGTTATTTCACTACCATGAATAACATTCATATAAAGCCATTCAGACAGTAATGAAAGCTGAACTTCACTTTTTCAGTTTTTACAAATATGCAGATGTAACATCTCTTGTTGTTGATTTTGGAAGGGAAAGTGCTTCCACCTTGAGGTGATTTTGCAATGTAACACCTCAGCTGTTATTAGAGTCATATGGGAAAACACAAAGCAGAGATTTTCTTCGGAGAGGAAATCACAGTCGTTTAGCGTTATGTGTATTGATGCGCAGTGGTTTTTATGAACACCCAACGGGTTTAAAGAAGTTGTACATGTTTTATCCAGCTTAGTTTAACTTTTGGCTTCAAAGAAACAATTTTTGTTCAATCTTCTATGGGGACATCCGTATGTGAGCACGTTTTGATGTAAATTATTCATGCAGATTCAAACATCCAAAAATAGCCTACATGATCATGTGATTGTTTCTTCACGGGTAAGGTAAGTAGCTTTCAAAGTATTAATATAGAAGGATGTAGTTGACTTAACAGTTTTTTAGTATAAAATAAGATGGTTACAATTATTAAGCAGTCAATAATGCATCAAAAAATGCTTGCATGCTTAAAAAAGATGCTCAAATGGAATTTTAGAACTTTTTTCCCCACGGATGCACATAGAAGCAAGGAGGGGAAGAGTGAAAGAGAAATATAAAAGTGGGAGGGAGAATAAGCAAAATAAAATAACAGGCATCGGTTTCATTCAAAGAAAACATGCCTGTGCTCTCTCCCCACATAAGGGGAGACATGGGGGTTACATGGAATGTACAGTTAATTACCATCCATATCAGAATCTTCCTCTTCTGTGTCAATGTCGCTAAACATGTCTGTTACGTCATCACAACAATCCACAAGTGCCGGATACTCCTTAGTTGCTGACAGCAAACTGCCAATGGAGCAGTCAAAGTTAACTTTCTGAAGTCCAGGCTCATGGCCAAAAGTGCCCTGAAGCAAATGTAACATGTCCTCTACTTTCAGCTTGCTGAGTGACTTAGCATGATTAAGTCCATGATTGTATCGAGTGCCATCAATCAAAGACTGGCTTGGTGGGTTATTATAATGCACCAGCCACTGCTGCAGAAGGTTTATATCTTCGATGATACGCTTTTCTTCTTCTTCTGCCCGGCAGCATTCTGCTACAGTATTGGCAGCTTGCACTTGCTCTTTGCACAAGTTATGATTGTTGCCTTCATATAAGGGCGACTTAGGGTCTGCAAGCTGGGCAAATAAAACATCGATGCCCTTATCTTTAAGCTTGCTACCAACAGCCTGTAGAAGTGTGGTGTTTACATGAAGCTTCTTTGTGAGTCGCATGGCAATTTTCTGGCCATCTGCACAGAAAATTATGCATGTGTCAATTTTAAGAATGGTGTGAGTGACCCAAAAACATTCCGTAGAAAAAAGGTCAAACATTATTTATATAATAGCATGCATACTGCTTTTATGCAGCCATCACAACCAAAATTTAATATCTAATACATGAATCAAATGTACATTCAACAATAACCAAAGTATAAAGTCATACTGTATATGCCTTGAAGGGAAGAAATGTAAAGTTAGAGTGCAAACTACATAATGTTCACATAAACGATGCCTCAGATGACAGCAAAAAGGATAAATGATAGCTCCTTAAGTCATGCAGTGGATGATAGTGCAACCCTGTATCGTCTAACTGGAAATTAATAATGATGATTTATTTAGCCCCTTTCCAAAGATTTGCTCAGAGCACTTCACATAAATTATAAATAGACTGAATCAGTAACAAACATGAACTTATATTTGCATATAACAGACATTATCACTTCTACAACACACACATTATGCATTCTCATGGTCAGAACAAGGTCGCAGTAAAATCGCTGATTAACTGGAAGATTTAAAATATTTAATAAAATCCTTGCTGCACTGAGAGGTGAAGAAATTACATTGTACTCGAACATCAACCTGTGCACAGGTTAAATTTTTAAAGATACTGAATAAAAATAAAATGCAAACCAGCATAGCGCTTCTTCAGTGCCAGCAATTGCTGACGCTCTGTAGACAGCTTCCTGGCCTTCTCCATCAGAGGGTCTTTCCGTACAGCAAATCAAACAGACACAATGATCACAACAAGCACCAATATATGTTAAAATAAAATGCATGAGCATGACAAGATCACTCATGGTAATGATAATCAATAACACGACCGATGGCATGCAGTCATTTTACTGTCTTATGGGGGATAGATAGTGAATTATCATTTCTGAATGCTTTAATTCAGTTTGAAGAATATTGCTTTGTTCAATTCTTCCTAACTTTATTTATATTTGGTTCAGCACAAGTGAATGTCTATATGACATATATCTTATTCCTAGAGCTTGCACTTAATATCACAAAATGCTGCAGTAATCATCTTCATATCACTACACATGTTCATTGCTGCTTTTGAAGCATTAAGAAAACAGGCAATACTTATTGTGCAGTATGATGTCTTTTACATTTTCAGTATTTGTCTTACATTTGGATGTACAACAATCTACATACCTCTCTGACCATCGTTTGTCACTAAAATCTGTGTCAGTTGATGAAGCCAATCCACAGCATTTCCATCATCTGAAGTCAAAGACAGTTTACAAAAAAGAAAAGTATAGCTATGAGGAGCACCATAATCAAGCTGCTTAAAGGGACTATTATCTCTGGGTTCATGAATTCTTTTGTTCTAGGTGTTAAACACAGCCCATGTTCTCTTACATTAGTTATGAAAATATTACAGGGAGATGCTTACTTTAAGCATTTCATTCTATCCTGAGGTATTATTTAGTTAAACAGTGTTACTTACACTTTCTTTCCATGTCACTGATGATTACCTTGGAGTTTAATTGAATTTGTCTTGCTTTCTTAAGTCTTACAGATAATGTCTGAACTGAAAGGAAAAACCACATTACAAAGCCATTCGAAAAATGTGTTAAAAAACCTTTAAAACAGAAAAACAATTATAATAATAAACATGCATGACACTTGTCAACAAGGACACTGCACACAAAATGTTCATGTGCACAATGGATGAAAAGTACAAAGGAAATAAATATTTTGCCACTTATTTTTTTTTTCAGTAGCTAAATGGGAATCATTACTTGACTTCCTTGCACCCTCTTTTCACATCACACATGTATAATGGGTTACTCCATAAATTACCAATAGAACAGAAAATTCTCCGTCCATAATTAAGTAGAGCACTGCTTAGCAGATCCTGCCTATTCGGCAGTGTCATCTCTTTGCTCCATAAGAATTTTCTCAGGTATGACCATAATCTTTCCATGGCTTCGCCATCTATTAGACCTGTTCCTTCACAGTAGCGCTGGCCAAAGGTCATCTACAACAGAAGCATAAAATCCATAATTGAAAACAAAAAATGTCTCTTATAAACAAGTTGTGTCTCTGGATATGCTAGTCTTGGGTGTGTATACTGTGTTAATTTATGGCCATATTTATGTGCATGTAATAATAATAACTGATTTATTAAACACTGGCAGTGCTTGCAGAAAACTAACCTGACACTTTGTATTGTGAGCAAAGCTATGGAAAACAGGAACAACCAATCTGAATCTCTCTGCAAGTTGTCCAGTCAGTTCTGGATACTTCTGTTGAAATAAAAAAATAAGGCTAGATGTACAAAGGCTACAGCTCCACTGCAACACATTTTCATCACACCTTAAGATATATATGATGTAACCATTTAGTGATAAATATTCATGAACTCTCGTCTGTCTTATCCAAAGTAAAAACCAATCAGAACAGGAAATAATAATCACTTAATTTTGATGTAATTATTTTCCTGTGGAAACAATCACCATATGTTTTACATAAAGAAAATTAATACCCTGCTACAGACAAGACCAACAGTTTGAGTATATATAACATACAAATCAACGTCAGTTTATTTGTTCTACAACACCTAAGATTCAACAAGTGTCTTACACACCCTCAGATGAGCTTGCAGTCTACAGGCAACATCATACATAACAATCTGTTTTTCCGTTGTAGCACCAACTTGCCCTGTAGCAATCTGCTTCATGATATAGACTGGATATGCAAATCTGAAACAGATTCTTACAATTAGTGACATGTTATATACTAGGTCTAAGTGTACTATTATATTCATGACCATATTCCATAAATTACCTTTCTCCATGCTCCATGTTAACAAAATGCAGTGGAAATCCATGGTGACACACAGAGCCAAATACTCCTTTTATATCAAGATTTGAGCTTTTATTTTTAGCCCTAAGCATGTCACCAGCCTGGAAGTCTGAGCACTCCTGCAAGAAAGAACATAAAATAATAATGTTGATATTCATAACAGAAGAACAAAATAAAAGTATATATTTCAGTTGGAAAAATATCATACAAGGGTATTATTTTATTAGATCTGGTAATTGGTTAAAACTACTGATAGAAACCTGTACCTTATCAAGAAAATATGTAATAATGGTAAAAAAGTTCCTTCTTATATTTTATGTTGGACTGGTTGCAAAGCAGTCCTGTTAACTATAGCGTTTTAGCAACCAAAATTAGCTGGAATCAAAATACTGTACTCACTGATGATTCAGGAACAGATTTTGATATTGCTTTGGAGTGATTATTAGTGAAGTCTCTGACACTTTCATCTGAACTAAACACTCTGAATCTTGCATACTGGAGTCCTGGTCCTGACCCAGAGTGCTTTTTGTGGACAAGGCCAAAATTGGCGTCCATCGAGATGACGGACCTTTCAGGTTTCTACCATAAATATATGTGCAAAACAATGCTTAAATTGGAATCTTGATATGATCACAAAGGTATCTATAAAGCACCAGTTCTTGCTACAGGCATTCATGATGCATACTTTTGGAAACTCATAAATACATGGCCATGCACACACACACACACATAGGAGGAGAAAAAGGTAAGCTTCAATACATGCTTTAAAGACAGTCAGTGTAGGATTCTAGAAAACATTAAGTGGCAGAAGTCTGATTAGAGGAATGCAAAGCCAGATAGCGAGAAGCAGAGAGAACCAGACAGTGTGTAGATGTGAATTGAGTTGAATACTTTGATCGGGGCAGCACCCTTGAGACACTTAAAACAGTTAACTGAACATCATTATCAGTATCTACATATTTTTACATTTCCCTAAATCATACTTTGATGATTTAAAAAAAAAATCTTTTATTAAAAAAGAAACCCCAAACCTATAATTAAAAGATTGTTACACAAATCTTATAGCTAGCAAGACAGCGTAATAAATCCTGTGTAATGAAGAACAAATCAGCACTAATACAGACAGCTAGTAGACAGTACACATACCAATGTACACACTGGGCAGTTCTTGCTCAAAATGTCTGGGGAATGTGCCATCTCAAGGCATGACACTTGGTGATGATGGAATTCAGTTAGTGCGTTTCCTGAAAACAATATTTTTGTAAACTAAAATACTTTTTTCTTGGTACTAAAACCAACTGCAAATAACCAATGACCAACTGCCAATAATCAGTGACACAAATTTTGCATCCGTCAATGTTCAGCACACATGACACAATTCATAATTGATTTCATTATAATGATGCAGTTTCACATAAAAGAATGTAAGATATAAATTATTACCCAGTGCCAGGTAGAGGTTTCTGCAGTCAGTTGTGTGAGGAGGCAAAAATGTATTTCTTCTTTCTAATGCAAAGCAGAACTTTTGCAGAGATAACTGGCCTTCAAGTTGTAGCATTCGGCCTAGTTCCATTAGTGTTATTGTGAAGGCTGTTTCTGGCTGTTTGGGCGTTGCTGGCCATAATCCCCTTCTAACTAAAGTAACAGCCTCCGGCTCACAATGGCAAAAATGGGATTTTACTGTGTGTTGTCTTCCTGCAACAACATACCAATTATCAATCAGTATTATTAGGATCAATTAACCTGGCAAACATACCTTTATGAAAGCAGTTTACCACTCTAGGTCCCTGCTAAGAATGATCAACCCTTTCAAACAAATGAAGTCTTCAGTAAGGTGATTGCCATTGAAAAATCATTTCTTGTGGCATTGAAGATACCATTGTGGTTTCAATAGTAGAATGTCATAAGGTATATTCTAATGTTTGCAATGAGTTGTTGAGCGACCTGTTGGCATAAAAGAACTTACTATTATGAGAAACAAATTGTCACTATAGTTCTTGTGGTCTTTTTCCAACATAATGTACTTCTTATATTGCTGCAACTAATTCACTTACCTAATGAGTCAACAACTCTTATCTGGCGAGAATATATACTGTCACATGAGTGTTCATGGATTAGTGTTGTGTCTTTAATTAGGGGCACAAACATAGACACATCCTGAAAAAAATAAACATGAGCAAATTATCAAATAGCAAAAAGTAAATTATATTTTGTAACTACAGAAAAAAATATACAGCTACGCAAGTGACTTTATTAATTTCAACATAGCAATTCTCTATGTAGTGTTTATTACTATTTTAATACAGGTTTAAGCATGTACACTGCACACAATGAAGTGTTTTCCCATAAACTAAGATTTTAAATGAAAATACTTTCACCAATATTACACATTTTAGTACTTACATTTTTCCAAACATATGACTGATGGTACATAACCACGCGGTGAATATTTTCGCTGCACATCATGCAGTATAGTGTATTAGGTCCACAGTCAGGACACCATACAATTTGTGGAACCTCAGAAGACCCACAGAAGGAACATTGCTTTGAAGCAGGACAAAATCCTTCCATACGGGCAACACCCAGGGCAGGTCGTATTTTTTGCCATCCTTCAGCCTCGTTTATCATCCTTTTCTTGTGGCTGCTAGGTTCTGCCATCTCAGATTCAGCTGTTAATAGTAGAGGTAAAGCATATTTTATAAATGGACCCATTAAAAAAAATCTAAACATTAAACTATAGAAAATAATTCCACTCTGAAATAGTCCTTAAAAAAACTTTGCATGCTCCAGCAATGTCGGTCATAATAATTATAATATACCCTTATTATGCATAAAACAACTGGCAGTTGTTATGTGACATTAGTGCATTTTATTCAGCAAACTTTTATTAATTGGTATGCAAAGTGTCATCTAATATTATCAATGACTGTTACACTCCTAAGTGTAAGTAAAAATTGCAAAAAATCTAATTTTATACAGATAGCAATAATGTTCTATAGAATTTTGTGATCAATAAAGTTTCCCATAGTTTCATCATAATTTAGAATGATAGCTATTCTGTCTATTCTGTCTCATTAAAATAAAATCTATTTCCAATACACTACTGAGAAAATACAATAAACTATCTAGCATACATTGGTGTGCCAGATTACAATGTATCATCCATTGATTCAGGTTTTCATTATTCATGCAGATGTAGATATAGAAAGATAAAAGTGAGAAAATATAGCTGTAGATGTGAAATACTCTCACGTGTGAGGCATATTTAGGAGGCGTTTTAGTTGTTAAGTATACAAGTTAATGAATAAATAATATATATTCAACACACACACATCTATATATATAGTTCAATTGTTGCAATTCCTAGTTAAAATGGTAATTTAGTTATCCACATACTCTCTGCAGGTAGAAAGGCTACATTGGGTTCATGGTCCTCCTGTTGAATGCTTCTGGGTTCATGCTCCTGTTGAATGATTCCGGGTTCATTGTGTTCTGGTGAATGTGTTTTTTTTTTAAAGTTCCGGTACTCTGTTGGGGTAAATCGCACCTTACGGGTCTTACCCATCTTTCCATTATCTTTGATAACACCAAAGCTTTGATAAGTAATTACCCTTTTTCCTCCCCTTCTTATCATTGTTGATTGCAGATACAAATCTGGAAAATGAAAAAATACCTCCAGTGAATAAATAACTGCTTACCCTACAATTCACATTTTTCATTTGGTCTGATAAGTGCTAATAAAATATACTTTGCAAACTGACATTACAAATATCATTTCTCAAATGATAAATACATATTTAGCCTGTCTACAGACTCTTAGAATATAGATCTCTCTTACAGAAAGCAGCTGGATCCATTCAAAAAATTAAGCAGACAACAAAATGTAATAATTAAATTCTATTTTTGAATGAAACCTTTAAATAAGCCTTGTATATGCCATTCTATACAATGCGGTAGAACTTTCTTATGGGGGGATGTGACGTCATAGGCTGGTCTATGTTATTTCGTCAGAGGTTTGGGGTTAGGGTTAGGGTTAGGTTTACTTTATTAGGCACAATTGGGCAATTGAGTGGAGCGAGCAGACGATAATGCCGCGAGCCATTTCTGTTATGGCCGCCATGTTCCCCCCCCCCCATAAGAAAGCTGTTCCTACAATGCTATTAATAATACACGGCAGTTAACTATTACAGCCAGAATTACATATTTAATGCATTTACATTAATTCTTTGAGAGGGGATGTGGGGAGCGCGGAGGATTCTAGGCAATTGGACAGGACCACTGTTGTAGAACGCCAAAGCACCACTGTATTTAAAGCAAATTACACAAACATATGAGGTAATATTGTAAGCATAACTGTCTTCGAATATAGATTAGTGTGACAAAACAGCTGCATCTACTCACCAAACTGAACAGATAACAGAATGTATAGTAAATTCTCCAGGAATTCAGGCGCCACAGAAAAGCGTTAATTACGAGGCCAAAGAGTTAAGTCCCCTGTGTGTTATGTCGGGCATGAGCGAGAGAGAAATAAGAACGTGGTAGAAAGAAGAAAGCGAGCGAGAGAAGAACGCTATTGTAGTATAAAGTGATAATTAAATTCGTGACGTTTTAAAGGCGTTAATTACGAGGCCCGAGAGTTTAGTCCCCTGACGTAGGAAGCTGTTATATGGAGCATTGAGTACCGAGTACGCGATTACAAAGTAAAGTAACTTCCTGACAAGTTATGTTGCATGCCCAGTATGGCCTTTTAACCAGTTATACGTATACTCGGTATGGGGCGAACCGGGTGTTCTTTCTTTCTTTCTTTCTTTCTTTCTTTCTTTCTTTCTTTCAAGTAATGTAACTCTGTTCCACTTTGCCTGGACAGATGGAAGAGTTTCAGGCGTGCCCCCAGCAGCAAGGCGAGTTAACACAGTGCTGCACACTGTCTTCAGGTGTTCTGCGTTGTCCAGCAAGCGTGTGTCCAAGTGGTTATTTTGTCAGCTTTACCAATTTGTGTCACACCTCTTCGGAAGGTAACATAAATCGTGGATTTTTCATAGTAATAACTAGCAGACTGAGGACAGCAGGAGACAAAGAAAGAGTAGACTGCCCTGAAACAGCAAGGAAATCCTAGACCTTTGAGACAAAATGACTACCTTAAAAAAAAAGAAAGATCAATTCTACATCAACAAATACATGTGAACAGGGAGATGGGAAGGAGTTGAAGCCAGCCAAAGAAACATTGAAAGCGAGAAAGCCAATGTAGACAATGTTCCACCCGAGCTGCTCAAGCAGGGTAGACAAGAAACAGAAACGATCCTTAAATTATTACTCTGTGCTAGAAGATTTGAGAACCCAACAAAAGTATCAATAGACCAGTTTTTATCGTTTTTTGCTTATGTATTATTATGAGTATCATTGCTTAGATATAACTTTCACTGGAAAAACTAGGACATATTTGGGTGGGCCTGGAAACTGATAAATATCCTAGACAGACTTAAAGCATTTACCACTACTAAAAGTGTTCAATGACTTTCCAATAAATCATCCAAAAAATTTGCAGAGACCACACGAAAACAAGAGGAAGAAACTTCTGCGTTCTACAGCGCCATAGTAACGGCCACAACGTCAGAGAACGGAGCATCAGTTTCTGTAACTGCCGAATCGTTACGCGGGTCTTCGCAGATAACAACATCGGGAACGATGCAGAACACTTCATCAACAAACGGGATGACAAGCCAGACGCCGTATACAAATCAGAGTACACTGACAACACTCACATCATCAGAGAATTCGTCCATGACTGCTGCAGGATTCACGATGATAGGTGAGGAGACGACGCCAAATGGGACAGTGTATGTCACGTGCTGTCTGAGCTACATCAATTCCTCTGATAATCAACAAGAAAACGAACGCACGAGCTTGCTTCCTGTTATTCCCGCCGTCGTGACCGGCTGTCTGAGCCTCTTGGCAGTCTTCACGTTTCTGCTTATATGGAAACGAAAAAAGGTAATTTTTCTATTCATCGGGAAACAATTGCTCAGATTTTATAGATCTTACATGACCTGACTAGGCAGTCGTAAATCACCCGTGTTTTACTGTCGATTATCGAAGCAAACAAAATCTGAAAAAGCAAACAAGTGAAATAGCAAAGCAATGGTCAGACTATGTTTCCATGCTAGTCTGACAACCTCAAACATCCATGGTATAATGAAAGGGAATAATTTTGACATCAACCGTCGTCAGGAAAAATGAGAGGGACGGAGGTGGAGAATAAGTAACTGGGCCTAGGAGATCAACAGCCATCGGCAGGTAGAGTGATAAAACAGCTTAAAGGCCATCTTTGTTCAGGGTTCAAGATCGTCAAGACAGCATTGGGAATAGTCAAAACAAAACATGCTTCACAACTTTAGTGGACTGGTCTCGGACAAGGTATTAAAGTAGAGAAAGTCGCCCATACACCACTTCGTAATTTTCGCTGATTTGTCCTGCTGTGATATTTAGTCCTTAAAATGCGCACAAAACAATGACATAGGTTTACCATTTACCCCACACACTTACTATTTTTTTAGGATGTCGCATAGTTACCTTAAAATCCTAATGTACACATAGGCAGGGTTTGTAGACAGCTTCTGACTTTTATCTTCCCCAAAGTGCCTCTCTTCTCTTTTTGCTAACTCACTTGTTTGACAAATGATAATGTGTTTGTGTCTACTTGTGTGTTTATGATTATGTGTCTGTGTATGTTAGGATGTGTTTTGTGCTTGTCTATTTGTGTATATATATATATGTGAGTGGGTGGATGGGTGCATGGATGTGCGTTTGCGAGCGAGAGAGTCGGAGGATCGCTTGATGGACAGACGGATGGTGAATTCATATTTCATAAAAGGGTTAAATGACATACAAGACGTGTATACTTTTTATTTCAGAGTAAAAAACGTGCATATGACATGGACAAGAGATTGAGTCAAAGACCTGTCTATGAAGAAGATATTAATAGGTACTCGTTTTTAAGACCTGTTAAGAAAAATATGGCCCGCCCGATTGCCTTGATCGCGAAAGACGACTACTCCAAGACAGAAACCATAGAAGTCTATGAGGAAATTGCCTTGTCTCCCCAGACTTCCTACACTTCAACGCAACTTACGCAAGCATCGAATGATGAGAATCTTACAAATCCCTGTCATCATTTACAGTTCAACAAGATCATCATTGGCGATGACATTGACGACCACACCATCAGGCCTTACGAAGAACGCCGAAAAGAAGTTGAATTTCATCGAAGACTATCGACGTCATATTGTGCAATTGAAAGTGTCCCAGTAAACGGTGATAATGACGAGTACAGCGAGAATGATGCTGTCCAACACAGCTGGGCGGCGAAAAGAAACAAGAGCAGAAAATGGGCGCAACGTGGAGTTAACTCTGACCTGCAGCAAACAGAATTACCAACTTTTTTTCCAGAAACCTTGATATGCGAGGTCAGTTTATGCAACAGTCTTGACGTGGAGAATACATCTATTGATTCCAGCACTGAAGATTTGCCGTTAAACCTATCTGCATGCAGTACGAAATGTGCGCACGAAGGTCAAACCGGTAAATATAAAATGCGTAGGGGAAAAGGTCCGTTGTCATCGTATAAAAGCGTCTCGCGACCTTCTCTCAATCATAAGTTGTCGTCAGGGAATCGAACATTTCCCAGATTGCGATGGGTACATAAATTCCGACAAAAACGGGTTTATTTCAGAGCGACCGCTGCGTTGTTCAACAGTATCACCAGTGTGGTGGTGAGAAAACGCCGTGAACGTTGGGCCGCCGAGACCCAGCCAAGAAGTGAGTACGTCGATCACGTGGTCTGCTATCCCGTACGTCGTTCACGCTGGCTAGACTCCATCAAAACCTTTAAAGACAGCGTAGAGAGTGTCGACAGTGGTTTCTGCTCGACGCGGGAAAGCTCGCTAGCAAACGACGATGCTGACTTTTGCCGTCTCAAGGACCATAGTAGGGCATTGGCTGACACACCCGAAGCGTGGGGCTCTCGGGAAAGTCCGACGAATGCAGACGACAGCTACTACGCCGAGGAACAAGGCTTTTTGCGTCCTTCGAAATCAACGCAGACGGTTTTGAGAAACGTCCTGCCAGATCCTGTGCTAAGTGAGCACTGGCAATTTTCAAACACGTTTTCGTTGATGGGAGGAAAATTGCAAGCTGATGACTCAGACATTATCTTGGAAGTTCCGACTGGTGGTATAGCGAAAGACGAAGTCGTCACCATTTATGGCGCGGTGTCGACGGATCTGAACAAAGCTTACAGTGAACTGCACCTGCCCAACGATGAGGTCATTGTCAGCCCTATCGTGGAGTACTTCGCGGGCTTGGAGTTTAGATTTCAAAAAGCTGTCAGAATCGTGCTGCCTTCCTTTATGCCTCCAAATGTCCCTGCGGAACACATTCACGTTTATCAGTTCCGTTCTGGAAACAACAAGGTGCACTGCTATCGCCTTCAAACGTTAAACACAAGTACGGAACACTTTGAAGTCGACACCTCCGGAAGACAAATCCACATTGTGACTCATCATTTTAGTGGGTATCTGTGCACGGTTTGTGAGAGGGCGTGTGCAGACTACACCAAGCCACATGACATCACTCTCCAAGTCTTCGCTAAGCACGTGTTGAGGGCTGATGACAGCAGAGAGGTGATAGTGAGACTAGACATGTGGGACGGCCGCTTTCGCATCAAAGACTTTCACAAGGTATTTCTGTATCTCTTTATCTATTTTGTCCCTCCAGCACTTATACACATATCAACAGGCAAGATATTCATATCTATGACATACCAGTGGCAACAAGAAAGAAAGAAAATGGCTTATTCCATATTCCTTCCGATGTTTTTAATAATGTATTTAAAGAAGATTTATTTAAATGATAGACTACTAAGGAGAATATTTTGACTTTTGTGTCAATAATCATCAAAGCCAAGAGAAGAAAGCACCAAAAATCGTCAGATGCATCTAATTACCGATGAAACGCTGCCTCGCCTACCCGCTGGCATAGAGGAGGAAGGAGTTCAAGTCGGGGTGCGGCTTGGCGTAAAAGAGATACAGAAGGATCTTTGGACTCACGTCACTGACGGCGCCACTGTCCTTAAGCCCGTGTTGCAGGTGAGCAGGTACCTTAGACACAAAGAAACGAGTACGACATTACGAACAGAGTAACAAAACTGTTTCGTCGTTTGTAAGGTTATTTAGTCGATAAAAACTTAAGATTATACGGTAAGATGATATCTTATTGAGGAGAACGGAAGGCCTGTGTCACTGTACTTAGTGAAGTCGTTAATCTCTCTCTCTCTATATATATATGTGCGTGCGTGCGTGCGTGCGTGCGTGTGTGTGTGTGTGTGTGTGTGTGTGTGTGTGTGTGTGTGTGTGTGTGTGTGTGTGTGTGTGTGTAATTCATTTCTACAAACTCGTAATATAAATACTGAAAGTTAGAAAGTCACATTAATATTAGAAGTTAAATTGCTGCTTTGTGTCATTAAACGGATGATCGTACCATTTTGATCTTTTCACCTGGGATCTCGTGAAACAAATATCAGCATCTTTTGCTGCTACTACAATTTACTCATACCATTGACTTTTTGACGTGGAAGATCTCTGTGTCTAGTATATTATACATCAAATTACATTTTACATTTGGAACTTCGCCATTTGAGTAACGAGATCCGTATATAATGCACATTTCCTGTCTCCAATATACCTCGTTTTAAAGAGGGATGGACTTGTTTTTATTTTATTTTGAGTTTTGTCTTAGTTCCTTTTCTCCATTTCAGACAATGGAGCTCAACAGACTTTACCCTTCCCGATGCTACGCCATGGAGTTCCCTTGCTGCTTTAGCTGGGAACTTGAAAACCAAACGGACATACCCCCGCAGATGGAATTCGAATGCGTTGTTTATGTCGGTTATATCTCACACAAAGAACGGGCAACTACTGCCGATGACACCAACATCTTCATGACAGATCCTCCTCGCGTGACCATCACAGTCAGGCGGGCCAAGGTGACAGCGAATTATATGCAATGTAACCATGACGAGCGGATAGCGATGAGGTTGTAATAGTTCTTGATGTTGCTGTATTTAAAAGGGCAAGTATTTCCACATAAAGGGAATTTTGCGCTGAGGGGAGTGGGGATATATTATAAGGGAGCGGAGAATGGAAGGGGCGCGGAGGAAAAAGGGGTTAAGGTAGGTGTAGGGAGGGTGGTATCGCAGCGTCGTAACGCCGCAGGTGTTGGTGAGTGTTGCTGGTGCCTTTTTTTATTTGTGGTCTCCTGCTCTTGAAATCCATGAGGTAGTAGTGTCCGCAATGGTTGTGTACTGAGCTATTTGATTTGAAGAAAGGTGTAGTATTACTATTACTATTCGTCCTCTATAAGTCTCCTAGTCCCTTATCGTCACTTCTGTATTTCTCTTGCCAGCTTATTGTTTATTGCTGACTTTATGGCTATTCTTCTGTCTGCTAGTAAAATAGAAATGTTTAGATTGGCGACTTTAGAATTAATATTTTGTTTTACTGCCAATCTAGCTAGTTTATCAGCCTCTTCATTTCCTTTTATTAAAATATGACTGGGAACCCGAAGGAACCTAATGTCTCCATTTTCTTTGTTACTCTTATTTATGAGAGGCGTATACACTATATTATTTCTATTCTGTGGGATGGTTTATTGTTTTTTGGGGTTTTTTTAGCGACTGAAGTGTTGAAAGTGAGTCTGATGTTACAAGGTCTTGTCGTTGTGTCATGCCCTTCAGTTTATATTTACTGGCTGAAGAACTGTCTGTGTGGCAGTCAGCTCAGCTGTGAAGACTGAGGTAGACGTCTGATATAGATGGACATGTTGTCGAGAGAGTACAACACCAGTCCAGTCGCTTGTGTCTTTGGATCATGAGATCCATCAGAATACATCTGTGAATAGTTTTTGGAGATGGTGCTTAGTTTGAGCCTTGTTTTTAAAGGGATTTGGTTCAGGTGTTCTTCTTTCTTGTATTTAGAAAGTTGTCTTTTGATTTTAGGTCTCTTAGTGTTATTATTTTTATATAGTTCCCTCTCATAAAAGAACGGTGTCATCTGCATATTGTTTGACTTTTACATGTTTTACATTTTGGAGAGGTCTGCAATCATTATGTTAAACAGTAAGCGATTGCGAACGCTTCCCTACAGGACTCCATTATCTTGTGTAAGCTTGCTCTACGGTTGTTATATGGCCAAATGTACTACGTGCTTTTTTTCCCAAAACCAATCTGTTCTTGGTGCAGGAGATTGTTTGCTTCACAAAAATAGTTTAATGTGAAGGTGTTGCAGCTGAAATCTGTTTACCTTCACGTGATTGGATTTGACTAACGAAGTCCGCTTTGTAGTTCGCATGTGGTGATTGGAATCATAAGGACTTTGGTCATCGTGAGATTATGGAGTGTTCAAAGACGCCATGTCCAAGGTTACATTTATAGGTGCAGGTGAACAAAGCTAAAGAATTAAAGCAATTATGTGGAGTTGTTATGTACTTTTCGTTGTGTTCACTCTTGAAGCAACATTTTAAACTTGTCTGTAAGATTTGCTGCACCTAACTTGCATAACAATAAACTGTAGAGAAACGTGTATTGAAAACTGTGTTACAATAAATGTCGCTGATATCAACACAAGAGTGAGCAAAAATACAAATATACAGTTGTGCTTATTGTTAAACTGTTTTAATCTTGACGTCTCTCCATGTTCATCCGTTCTTCTTCTTCTTATTATTATTATTATAGAGATGGATAGAATAGTAGCAAGTCAACTGGCTAATGATTATTTAAGAAGATCAATACAAAACAGGTTGAAACTTTTATTAAAATAAACCATGCCGTTATTTTTATACAGGAGTTTGACGCTGACTATCGCTCATCATTCACTATTCCTATACTGGACAGTAACAGGTTGGTACACATTAAGGCTTATAACTAACTAGCACGGCTTCCATTTCCCCAAAGGCTATAGTTACATATTTTTTAGGTTGAGTCTAAGTGAGTCTAAGTGAGTCTGAGTGAGTCTGAGTAAGTCACATAATTGAAGGAATTGCACCCATTCTCCTTTCACAAACGCATGCCACAGGCAAGAAAGTGAACTTCCTTGGTTCATGTTTGATATTCTCGCGTTGGTCTACCCTATTCGTTAGGCCAGAGACAGTGTTCACATATTTTGGAAAATTTTCTTCTAAGTGGTAGATGAAATTATGCAAACAGAATTGGCCTTTAGGAAGAAATATAGACAAATAACTTTGCATTAATTCCTGTAATAAATAAATCAAGAAATTTTAGCATCATTTAAGTTTTTTAAGAGGAACTCTTTTTGCGTTGGGATTGAGATCGTTAAGCTACCTGTTTTTTGGATGTTTCATGTTCAGGGCATCAAAAAATTTGGAAGTTATGGATAGCTGTTCTGGGCGCACACTTCAAACCCACTCGAGGCAATCTTCAATCTCCTCTGACTCTGTGCTGTCTCCCTCAGAATGTCGTCGCAGTCAGCATACAGGTCGAGACCCCATTCAAACACCTATAAGGATCGAAAGTGCCGAGACGGTTAACTTCGTCTTCCAAGATTCAGGCGCTGTCAGTCCCAAGAAAGAACAACCTTCAAGAAGTCCCCATCCCAAAGAACAACATGAGCCATGTCGGCAATTACAGCCCCACGAAGAACTCAGTTCACATGTTTCGCCGAGCATAAGTAACAGCACACGCGCGCATGACAACATGCGAGAACCAGTACAAGCTTCAAGCTGCGAGACAAGCTGCGAGGCTGATCTGAACCAGTCACAAGACAGGTAGGACAGGGAAGAATGCTAGGCATATCACGCTGTGGCGAATTCGGTCAGATTTGCGTCACCGTTAAACACCAGACAGTTCCATCTCCTCCCCTTCCGTTCTGCCTAAGCACTCATGCCCACATGTTGCCAGAGTCCTTCGAGGAATTCCGTGTCTTCTTGATCTGAACCTGGTTTAAGAAGTGATCAAGGTCGATCCCAGTTTGATTTTAATGAACTATGAAGAAGGACATTCCAAATGTCGATTCGAACATGGGTCGTGAACTAGGCTTAGAGTGGAGGAAAGTTCATACAATGTGTTACTTGTCATGTAAAAATAGGAGAGCGATGATATAAGTCAGCGATTCTCTATGGTGATCAGCACAGCATCACGTTAGTAGCAAAGTCACGTCTGTCGACACAGAAGCGATTGCAAGCTGTTGTCACGTGTGTCTTACCCACTGTTCTCATGTCACACCTTGAATGTACATCTTACTCTGCATCCACAAGACTTTTTGCGCAGACTCTGGAAGTTCTTACGAGAAGTTCTGGCAGGCAGAGTTTTTGTTGTTGTTGGGTTTTTTTCAGGTAAAGGAAAATGGTGGCCACGAAGGAAATATTATTTTTTTCCTTCCTTCCTGTATTTTGTTTAATTAATGATGGTTCTTATATGTATAGAGAGAGGTAAATGCATTTTGAAAGAAAAAAAAAGAAAAAAAAATGTCTCCGGAGAATGTTTGCTGTATTTTTAGTAATAAAGAAATGTTTATATGTATCTTAAAATGCTTATCATTGTAATCATTAACTCCATCATGGAAGGCAAACCAGTAATAAATTATGTATAAACACACACACACACACACACGCACACACCACATGCACGAACACACACGCGCATACGCACACAGTTACATTAGCAGTGCTGTCAATCTTGTGATATGCCAGTCCGGCCTTCTGCATAGCAACGCGGGCAAAAATACAAATATTTTAAATAGTATATAAAAGTGTTAATTTTCTTTGGAAAGTTTTGAACTGAAAGCCATAACTTTAAAAGTGTTGCGCACATCACACACTGCTGTGTAATACTGTCGATTTTAATTGATTTGAATGTTCAGAGCTAAAAAAAAAAAAAGTACGCAAAATATTATACCCTCACAGCTCTCACAAAAATATAAAAACCTTTGTCCGGCAAAAATAATATCTTCCTTTATCATACAAATTCACAAGCCATACATATTCTCAGTTTTTTGGACTATTAGTGGATTTGTCTTTGCTCACCCGCCATTACCTGTTATAAATGTTTCAGTCACAGGCTAGAGCACGTACTGAGTAAAACTATGTATACCAATTACCAAGGTTAAATCACGGAGACCATACGAGTATCCAGTATAGTGATATGCTACTACTGTAGTCTAAGTCTAACCTGAAACAGCTTTGCTTGCCTCTTGTCTCTGAATCTTGGATGGGCTGTGATATCGTCCCCTGGATTTTCGTACTTACTGTAAATCGACATACTCCTCAAGTTTCTGGCTGTTTCTTGCAAGCAGAGATATATAATGGATAGGAAGTGTGTCTGTGTGTGGAAAAGTGATACAACAGCATTGCAATGTACAGCTGTACAAAGAGACACTTCATTCTGTGAGACTCCTCGTTCCTCCTTCTGCTTTACAGATAAATATCAACGTCTTTAAATTATGGTTATTAGGCGTCAGATACGGCCATACTGTGATACGGCAATATTCTTAGAACACGATATGAGATTAAATAAAAACTGAAACTGAAAGAAATGCAAACAACAGCAAAAATAACGAAGCGGAAAAAAGAATTCGCGGTTTTTATTTAGTCAACACAATCAACATCACAAATGAAAAAAAGAAGGAAATGCCTTGTAAAATCGGCTTTAACGCAAAAATTATCAGAAAGGATTTGATTTTAATTTACGGTATATTTCATTGCTGCAGTAATCAGAAGCTGCCGTGTAGTCGTGTCGTCTGCTCTCGGAACCGAGTCAGCGGGAAAGTGCAGGCTTATCTGAAGTTGCTGACACCTGACGCTGGCCACTTAGTTGGCGGGTGTCCAGCGGACTTGAGCCTTGTACACTTGTGGATTGACAGCACTCATCACAATCGAATAGGTGGTGTTGCTGCAAACACGAATGTTCTACTTTAAACTGGCTGCTGATAGAGCAAACGCCGTTCGTCATGAAGGTCATTGTCATTTAGTTGTGAGTCGAGAACATCTGTCCTTCCAATACACTATTAGTCAATTAAATACGAACAGTACTCACTGCACACATACAACACACGCACAAAATCAGGCACATGCGCGCGTCTCATTTTATGATGCGTCCTTACTTTTGTTCCAGACCCAAAAGAAGCTAAAATAAGCAATGTTTTGTTATAGTTAAGTCTGTTTAATATTCTCGTAAGTAGTGTTGTCGTCTTATTTATCCAATACTTTAACAGCATCTGAACATATTTATTATATGATTATAAAAATGTTTTCAATATTCTCACAACACACATACACCTGCGTATTATATATATATATAGAGAGAGAGAGACAGAGTATCAGGGACGCTGACAGACGGAGAGGCGCAGAGTGAGAGAAGGTTAGTCTCAGACAAGAAGAGTTACCTGTTTAGGACTAATGGAGTGCTCAGCACATTGAATAACGATATCGCGTTAATGCCAGCCTGTCCCAGCTTGTTCATTGCTCCCTCTCCAGCAGCTCTACACTCACACACAGCATGTTCACTTCCTTCTCTGTTATAAACTCGATCGACTAAGTGTGCATTCGTTTTTACATCAGCATATCTATATCTTTTTCATGCATTAATGTCACAGGATACAAGATGCTTTATTCTTTCGCTCTCTGAGGTAGTGAGATTTTCATATATCCATTCCACATGCCCCCCCCCCTCCCACCAAACACACAGAGACAACATGCTATCCACATTTAAGAGTCTCACCTACTGCCTACCCTCTGTCTAGGTCAATGAACTTCATACAAACAAAAAAACTGACGACCTATAAAATCCTGTGCAGGCAGTAAGAAATATTGCACTCATTACCTTCTGTCGTCATCTGGAGGAGGCGTGGTCCAGTGGTCGTAGTTGGTTTCTAGAACATACCACCTGAAAACAAAATTTCACAGTCCATTACCATTCACGTGGTGTTATCATTGTTCAGCGTCATTCCTGTCGTCATTATCTATAGGTTAACTTTGTCGAGTTCGCCTGTGTGCTCGTCCATTTACTTGTTCTTTTTTGTCGTCCTCCTCTCCTTCTCCATCTCAAAATCACGTCCATCTCCACATCCATTTCCGCATCCTCGCTGCTTTGTTTTCAATTATTCATCGACAGTTTCATGGTTACCATGGTGAGAGTTTACTGCCTTCTGTTTATTGCTCTAAACAGCACGGTAAAAACCATACATGCTTCAGGAAGTTCTAGAGTACCTTCTCACCTGCCTTCAAGAAGATTCAGGTAATATCTATCTACGGCAGCCAGTCGATCCCGCGTTATAATTACGCCTTCTCCTTTTTGTGTGCCTAGAGTGGTCAGCATTGAAAAAAAATGATTGTCAGATAATAATGTTTTGGTGTTAACAAATGTTTTGATTAAAAACAAAGTGGGCAAAAGGGCAAATGGTATAAATCTTACTGTTTAAAAAAGTGAAACAGAAAGAAATAATGGGAAAACTTCATAGCTCGTGATGACGGCAACTTGTTGAAGAAGCCACTGAAACATCTTTAAAAAGTGTGAGAATATATGAGAATATCAGTAGACAGTCTGAACTATAACTGCTGAAGATAAAGTGACTGTGACGGTGACGATTTATTACCGCCGACAATGATGTAGGCCGGAGCGTGGACGACGGTCGTAGAGAGATGGTCCACGGCGCTGTTAAAGTCTGGACTTTCCTCCAGCGTCTGCAATTGGAAACAATGTCAGAGAGCTGATCGGAACAGCAAATCGAAACTCACAGACATGCGTGGAAGGTCGGACAAACAGACAGACCGTCAGAGGGAAAGATTGGATAACTACCTTCTAAACATTGGTTTTGGGAGACAAAAACAGACCTGTCTGACAAGGAAGCTAACAAAAGAAGCAGACTTGTCCAATATGGCCACCAGAATGTTCTCCCACCAATAGCCCTGGTGCATTCCTGACATGAAAGAAAGATATAATGAGTGACGTAGGACGTGTACTTGAAACACCCTCCCTTCTTTTCTATGACGCATTTCCTTAACGATTACTCAGACAGACAGACAGACAAAAAAGAAATACAAATGTGTACCTGGAATTCCACGCTGGTCTATTGTGATGGTAAAAGCATTTGGTTTTTGACCGGTGAGCACCCCAACATATCCGGCGTATGTCGTGGCAGTATACAGTGTCTGCAGACACAAGCAACAAAAGATATGAATGATTTCTAGACATAAGATACACGTACGGAAAATTCAGACACACAAATGAGAGAAACAGCAGACAAAGATAAGAAGTCATCGTCAAAAAGCACTGTAAACATTCGTACCTCCCTTGATGCCCAAAAGAGAGGACGAAACAGACCAAGAAAAAGAGAACAGGGCAGGCGGACAAGCTGACAGATAAAGAGACAAAAAGTGTGTGTGTGTGTGTGTGTGCGCGCGCGCGCGCCTAGAGAGAGAGGGAGATCATGGAATTAAGATGGAACTGAACCAGAGAAACATGAAGGTTGACGTATGTGTAGGTAGTGAAAGAAAGAATCGAGAGTGGCTGAAGATCGTGGGTTGTGAATTCAGATCTCGTCTGGGGTACGGGAAACTTCTTTCTGAATGTGACATTTGTTAACAGCTAAGATGGTCATCAGATTTCCCATACGACTGGTAGGCGTAAAGTGCCTCGACCAGTTTTGTGATAAACTGGAACTGGAGATGGTCTAGCTCACCTTAGTTGCTAGACCGGTGTCAAACACTAGTAACCAGCCAATAACCATAAGCTGCATTTTGTGTCCTTACCTGCCCGCCGCTCTGGAAGTTGACCGACACCGTAAGATTGCGTAGGAGGTCCGGGTCGTCATAGTCCAGGTTCCGCGCATGCCAGATTGTGCCGTTCTGGTCCTGAGCCACAATGCTGGTGCAATAACTAGCAAAAGGATTGATATGAGGAAAAAGCAACAATGATAATACGGTGACTCACAAGATAATAGTCATAGGTAATATTTAGTAACTGGTAGGGATAAATGGCAACTCATGACCTGAACTTGTGCTCTGTGCTATTCAGCGTGCATGTTCAATTGGGACAGAAATAATATCCTACCTAGTCTTCTGCGGCCGTAGTTATGAAGCGAAGGTAAAGAGTTGCCTTGAGGCAACATGGGGAACTTAAGGAAAAGCGTCTTGTTTCCGAGGTTATCAAGCGATGTGCAGACCCTCCAGACATTGCTTCATGTTTCCTTACATTAGGGCACCTTTTCCTCCACTTGAATGATAAGTACGGCTCCAGGGTTATAAAAGAAAACATCTCCGGCGTCTGGACACCGCTTTAGGACTTCGGAAATTAGACGACGCTTGTCCTTGAATACCCCATATTGCCCCAGGGCAACGACTTACCTTCGCTTCATAACTACTGCTTCTGCAAAACAACTTTAGGAGACTGTGTAAGCCATGCTATGCAGTCTTTCTCGAGAGTTGACAGCTATTTGACACTGAAAACGCACCTCTTCCTTGAGCATTACTCTTAACATAGTCCACAATGCTAGTCCTTCTTACCCCCCCCCTCTTCCCTCTTGCTACTTTACCCATCTTTCTCGGCAGAATGACTATATTTCTCTGTTCCTGTTACTTGATGCCTTTTGTTTTCTGTTTCGTCGTCAGTACTGTCGTTTTCTTTCGTCCCCTTTGTTCTGTATCTACTTAGTCCACGTCTCTTCCTCGTTTTAAGCGCTTAGAGCATGCTCTCTATGAGTGTGAATATGCGCTATAAAAATCTTCACTATTATTATTATTATTATTATTTGCTTTCGTGTGCAAATGACTGAAGCATGATTACACATACACACAATACTATCGAAAAAGATAAAAGACAAATATTCAAAGAATATATAATTTAAACCATTATTTTGCATCTGAAATATCATCTTGAGGATATTTCATCGAATACAGTGGAATGTGACACACACTACAAGACGTTTGTAAACTTGCTCCGCCAAATGTTTTCCTTGTGTTTCGTGTTTTACCGTACTCTACGTTTCTGAGAACTATTTATTTATTTATTTATTTGCGTGCAAAGCAGTGACGTAGGAACCAAGGGAGCAAGGGGAGAGGGGTGCACTGCATAGCACTTCCAACCAGAATCTTTAGTGTCTCTGTTACATCACTTCCTGAATCAAGATCACGAGAGTGACATTGCACACTCAAAATCCTGTGTCGGAACGACTTTCTAAATCAATTTCCACCCGTTGATACTTGTAAAGCGCGCTTGCAAAAATTCCTTGCACAGAAAGTGTGTCGTCAAAGCTATTATGCACATTTAGCTGCGCGCGTACTGCGAGCATCAGTCGCTGGAACACCATGTACTCAACTTACGCAGTGAAATCGTAGACAATGTTGAGCATGATGACGTCAGCTGTGTTCATACCCCAGTACTGTGCCACTCCTTCGTCCAATGCAAATTAAGAAATCAAATGGTGAAGATTATAACTTGGACTGTTTATTGTCTCAGACTTAAGTTAAAAGACTAGTGGGGGTGAATGTATTTCTAATGATTCTACTAAGTTCGGTACACAATACTATTTCCATCTTCTATTCTCGATACAAGACAGCATAGGCTTAAACCCCATCCGGTGATACAGCACTAAACACAGAAAGAGAGATAATGAATATGTTTACGTTGTGACGTACTGCAATTTGGTTTGCTTTTGTACAGTTACTTCAGGTCTATATACAAAAGGGTATTGAGAATGCAAATAAAGTTCTACTCTGACAAATCTGTCATGCAGATCGAAAGATGGACTAATAATGCTGGTTTAAATGGGGATCACATAGTACAGCTTCTAAATATATTTTTAATTGAAGAAAAGGAAGACCGATTCCAGCGAGTAAGGCTAGAGCAACAGATGTTCTATTCTTTCCATCTTAAATGAATATAAATTATTGTAAATTCATATGAAAATATCGTCTAGCATAATCCTTAGGTAAACAAAAATGTGGTCGCTGCAAAGAACTACAATATTCGTAACGATACTTATCACTCAAAAATTTATTTTGAGGTTCGGTCGCAGCCTACGCGTACAAGGGCTTATATAGCAGCCAGTTGAGATTTAATAGCAAATGAAAATAGAAGCTCTATATGAATAAATTTCTCACCAATAATTTCCTTGGCATAAGTATCTGGCAGCAAAGTTTCAATATCCAGTGCGATCTGCCGGAGAATAGGGATGTAGTCCGAAGGCACATATTCGCTGCGAAACATATGCACACAAGAATATATATATAGGGGCGCATGTGTGAGAGCCAGCCAGACATAGGAAACAGAAAACAGGAGGGAGGATAAATGTTCCTACTTCTGCTCGCACCCACCCATCAACTACATTCACGTCTAAACGCTATGGATAGAAATAGTTCTTTTATAAAGACGATAATTAATGTACACATAGATGATTGGAGATAAAAGCATAGACGTACGGACAATTAGAAAGCAAAGGTAAGAAAGCAAAACCAAGCAGAAAAACAGACAGTTAAACCGATGGACTGGCTATATTAACTTAAGATAGCAGAATAACTTCAATGCTTCTAGTGCATATATACACACACAAAGAGGGAGGAAAAAAAACAAATCTGTTTAAGTATCTTCAGTATTTTTTCTCCAGCTAAACCCAATCTGTTCAGTTCCCAAAGAGATGTCGAGGTGGGTGAATGAATTGCAAGGTCGCGATCTTACCTAATAAATTGCAATATGTTCGGCAGATACACCCTGTGGTCGTCCAGCACCATATTCCACCTCACAGAAGGATCATCATCGAAACTCACATTATACGTTTTTACCGGTTGCGGATCAGGTGGCCGTGCTTGACCGATGATTGCTAGACGGAGCAAGGCAGCAAGTAACACTCCGATGAGATAGTGAGAAGCCATTGTCAGATGGAATACTCAGTAAACTGTCTTCAGAAGGCCTGAAGCGTAGTACGGTCTTGAGGATCACTCGATATCAGGACGATAAGCTTACGTAAGTAATGTGATAGTCTTATCTCTGGTTGATGGCCGTGACATCCTACTTATCAGTATGTCACACTATGGCTAGCACACAACACAAAATGATAAAATCGCCATTATTTTATACAGGAAATATCAGGACTGCACACACACACACACACATACACACTTTACTGCAGTGAGCTCCAACGAGTCTAAAGTATGGCAAAAGTCAGCTGACATGCGCATGGACACATGCGGAAATCTTGCAAACAGCAAGCAGTAAAGCTACGAACTGCGGGAGGACGATTTGAGGCAGACTTGTATGATCTCTATGAAGTTTGTGATTTGAGGACTGCTGAACGATTTGAACCAGACTTGTATGATCTCTGTGAAGTTTGTGATTTGAGCATTACTGAATAGGCTCCCTTACCGGAAGCCGACATTGTTTTAATGTAGCCATGTTACTGCTGCATTGTGGGAAGTTTCAAAGCAGTCGACAGCATCCACACACGATACCGTGTTCATTATCATTTTAACATCGCCTCTACTGTCAAAGGATTCTTCAGGTGTTCTTTCATGGTTCTTAAAGAAAGCGTTTGAGAAAAAAGAACGCAAGATGGTTTCACGAGGACAGTTCTACGCAGGATCGCAACTTCTAATGCCATTAGTTTCTGTAGTTGGACTGCCACTGGATCAGGTATGAATGTGATATGAATCATGCACGGATTAGACGGCACGCGGTGATTTCACGATTTTATTTTATTTGAGCTTAACAGCAAGCCTTTTTCTTCTTAGATCCATAAGTATTTTCAGTCTGTGATGTTAAATATTTTGCATTTATTTTGCTTATGGTAAAACGTTTGCCAAGAGTTCCAAGGACTTTACTGCAGTAGCTTCAGGCCATGTGGACTGTGACACCGCTGAGGTTGATCTGGCGATTGTACGAGGTTACTTTCTCTAGCATCCCCTCGATTCCACAATTTTCAACCAGTTAGCCAGTTTTCAGCCGAGAGTTATATATTTCAGCCAGAAATAAAATAATCTTTAGTCTCAGCTAAGAGCTTATGTCAGCAAAATAAAATTTCGTTTTCAGCCAAACAAATTACTTGAGAGTGACTCGCATGTTTAAGATATGTAGTTAATGCTGTTAAGCAAGAAAATCTTATCAAACCACACGAAACGTGTGCTTTTTGTAGTGTAAAAATATTGAAATACACATCTGATCCAAATTTGAAACAACTGGAAGAGGAAATGATGATGTTTGTGGAGGACTGCATGAGAAAATATGCCCAAATCTGACTTTGTTTACCCAAGCATTTTTGTGGGCTTGTCATCACTTGATGTCCGTTGACAGAATCTGTCACACTGTTAGTCCTGCTCCAGTCAGGCTGGTGCAGAATGGTGGAACATGATGAGTCAGAGGCAAGAGTACATGATGACTAAACAATGCCATTCAGCTGAATTACCTATATTGTGCAGCAATTGAAATCAAAACCAGCAAATAAATAGAACCAGGAACAAACTGGTTTAAAAGTATTCTAGGGGATCTGCCTTTCCATTTTTTTTTATAATTTCAGGGTACAGTGCATGAAGAAGATTTTAAGTTAACATGTTTTGTATTTTTTGTTATTGTTTGTTCATTTTTTTTTATAATTTCAGGGTACAGTGCATGAAGAAGATTTTAAGTTAACATGTTTTGTATTTTTTGTCATTGTTTGTTCACTGCATATTGATTCTATCATTATCTTTCATGTGCAAATGAAAAATCCACCTGTCATCGATGGGTAAAAAAATCATTTATTTTGTTGTACTTTAAACAAAATCAGTGAATTTGAGGTTATGAAAAATACATTTTCAATATAATAGAAAAAATTATATTTAATTTATTTTCTCTATATTTCAGCTAAACTTCCTTGTGTGCCAGTGTGCTGCTTTGGCGTTGGCAATTCCTTTCCGCAGAGTTCTTTGTCCTTCCACAACTAAGCCCTCAGTACGGCTTATTGTGGAATTGGTTGCTGGTCTTTCTCTGGCTCTTTTCTGCTTTGGATAGTAAGTTCCCTTGTACTCTTTTGCTTCTGTTGCAATAGTGTTTCCTGATTTTTTTTTCTTAGATAGCACTATCATTTAGCATTTGACTGAAATACTAAACAACTAACCAAAATAGAAAGGAGAATACCCTTTATATAGAATCTGAGGTGAGCTAATTCTATCGTTTTAGGCAGGTAAAATTTGTGCAGTTAGTAATTACAGTGCGATGAAATGCTTTCTTGCCTATTCAACAACAGGTACAGGTATTGATCGGCTTATGACCTTTGTGACTTATGACTATTCAACTTTACTACCACAATTGCTAGCCATGATTGCTCCAAGTCTGGCAGTGCAAACGTTGGCCAGCTGATCATATGTTTTGCAATTGGGAAAATGCTTCCTATGATATTTTTTACACCTGTATTTTGTAATTTTGTATGTTTTGCAAATATTAAATCAGTTGTACTGGTAATGCGCAGTGTTTTACTTAAACCTGAGGAATGTAAAAATAAGAAACAAAATGGTGTAGAGATGATACAGATGGCATAAAATGAACAAAGAAAATTATGATAAAATATGACTTATTTATTACTGAAAGACCTAGTGAATGTGTATGTGTGTGCACATGCCTCTGATAATTATTGGTTGGAGGGGGAGAAGGGTTAAGAGTGTAGTAATAGTATGGGTGTGTAGGATGCGACTGTATGTTATTTAGTTCATTGCTTAGTTTATTTCATTAGCTCCCAACAAAGAAAAATTTCTATCGCAGTTGCATAAAAGTAGATAATAAAGATATATTGAAAGAACAGACTGCCATTGTCAATTTTAAACAAATATTTGTTTCCTTCTTACTTTACAGTCAGGTATGGTACCTAATTGTGCAGTCTACCATCAGCTACTTTGTCATGATGTTTGGCAGTCCCCAGTGGTCGCACAAAGTAGTATTTGTCTTCTGCATCATCTATCTCTCTGTTGCCCACATTTATCGACAGATATATGATTATGGTGGATACACACTGGATATTACAGGGTATGTTCCTTCCCTTCTTTAGGGAAAAATTTGCCTGCTGCTGTAAATGTAAACTGTAGTAGGTTCCATACTTGCATGCATTAGACTGTGAGCTTTAGATTCTGATGGATTCCAGTTTTAAGTGCAACAGGCTATAGGGTTTTTTTATGGAAATATACAGAACATAATAGTTATTTGATGAGAGAAATATTTTGACATGTTTAATTTTATACATTATAGATAAAGGAGAGAATAGTACATAATAAATGACACTGCAGAACAAATGATCTGAAAAAAGTGTAAATGATTTTGGCAGAAAATATGCAAGGCAATCTGTTCCTTTGGGTTTCTTTCACCGTCAGGGAGTAGATTGTATAGATTCCTTAGAGATGTTTTTGTAATATAGCTTACCATTCTAATATGCTTTTTTGTACAAAGAATCACAAATGTTTCAGTCCCATGATGATTCAAACACAAAAGTTAACCAGTTTAGCCTTTGCATTAGCAGATGGACACAAGGACCCGAGCAAATTAACTCCGGATCAACGTTCACAGGCTATCAGGTGTGTGTGTATGTTGTAGCTTAAGTGTATAATGTTACCCATTATAAGGTAGTTTTGCAGAATATTCTAAAATTTTAGTACCGATTAAATAGTGGGACAATCCACATTCGTTCCCAGCTCCTCTCCCTTTGGCACCATCTTAGACAGACCACTTTTGATAGTAGCTTCCCTTGCCCAATCTCCACTTCAATCCATATAACTCCTTACATATGTTTACTTGTGGCTAATAAAGGTTTATGACCATGTTTATTAATAGTTTCTGCATCATATTAAAGCTTGTTTTATTTTAATTGTTAATTCTGTGTGATTTGATAGAGTCCCACATTTCAGTTGGGTAGGAAGGTGACAGTAGACCTTTACCATTGCACTGTGCTCATTTTCTTTGTGTTTCAGAGCTGTGCCTGATGTGTTAAGCTTCTACAGCTTTATGTTCTACTTCCATGGCATCATGTGTGGTCCTCTTTCTTTTTACTCTGACTATATGGCCTTTATTGATGGCAGTTACTTGCACACTCCGCCGGTGCAGGTTTGCAACTGAAAATTTATCTGTTGTAAGCTGTATGCTGTTAGTAAGATAAAGTGAAGCTTAGTGAATGGTGTTTTATTTTATTGTATTGCATTTTGTGTCTGTATTTTTTATAAATGTTTTAAGATGTTGATGAACAAATTCAAAGTTCAACAAGGAAAAACATTTAAATTATTCCAATAGGCTCTAAACATGTGCTTAAATATCTGCCTTCATCCACATCCTTCACTCTTTCCCAATCTGTCAGGAGTCTCCGAGTTATTTTTGACCCATCATTGTCTTTTGAGAATAATTTTAACTCAGTCTGCAGGTCCATCTTTCTTAAACTGCGCAGGATGTGCCATATCAGACATTTCCTCTCAGTTGCTTGCACCAAGCAGCTTAGTCAGCATTTGTATTATCCAGACTCAACTATTGTAACTCTCTCTTTGTTGATCTTCCTGATTGCCTGCTCAACAAGCTCCAAGAGCTCAGAACAATGCTGGTCACACTTTTTCTGCACAGTCTGCACTGGCTTCTAGTTTGGGTTTGCATTGAATTCAAGATTGCCATGCTTTGTGATCGTGTTCATAGCCTCACTCTAATCTGTTTGACCTGGCCTACCAGCCTGGCAGATCAGTTTGCTCTGCCCACACTAGTTTTCTCACAGTCCCATGTATCAGACTACAAAAATTTGACTGTTACTCATTCTTCTTCTCTGGTTCCAGTATTTGGAGTGCCCTGCATCTTTCTGTACATGTGAGTGTAGGTATGCTCTGCTTGATTGTGATGTCCACCTTTATCAAATGGCCTCATTCCCTACTGCCCGCTATCTCTTGTAAAGTGCTCTAAACTTGCCTCAGTGTGGGGAAATACACTATATAAATCTTATTATTCTTATTATTATTAAGATTATTTCATTCCACTTTCAGGTTGCTCTTAAGAAGGCAAATCATCAGCCTGATCCATGGGATGGTCATATGGTGAGAATTTGACACTCTGTCTTGCTGTTCTCTCTTATCTTAAATAAGTTGTCATGTTTTATGTGTGTTTTTTTTTTTAAGTTGTGGGAACAACTGGTTCCTCATCCCACTAAATTATAAAAAATAGCAATGAAATGTTTAAAAAAGTTCTCTCAAGTTCTCAAGAAAATAATAATAATAATAATAATCGAACTTATAGTGCACAGAATCACGAATAAGATGGATCGCACTCTCTGCACAGAACAGTTTGATAAAAAGAAACATAACAGCCATTTGACAGTGAGGTACACATAGGGACACTGAACAAAATAAAGATGAGGTACAAGTCAGGAATAGTACTTTGTAAAAAGATATGTTTTAAGAGAGCGTTTGAATGCAGCCTTGGAAGTTGAGTGGCAAATGTGGTGTGGAAGAGAGTTCCACTGCTGAGCAGCACTGAGGGAGAACATCCGTTTTTCATATGTGACTGTCTTAGTGAGAGGGAGGGATAAAATGCGGCAGTCTGATGAGGATCGAAGGTGTCGGGCAGGAGTTTTGACAGACAATATTTCGTTAAAGTAGCTGGGGGAGTGTCTTTCGAAGAAACCATAGCAGAGAGTTGAAAGCTTGTAGCCTATTCTAGATATTAGAAAGTTTTGTCAATGTGTCGCAGCTACCCAGGCAATATTTAACTTGAAGTTAAGACTGTCCATGTTTTTAATATCTGTGACTTCAGCTAAATTCTGTTTCTGGATACTGTAAGAGAAGCAGACATAACTACAATAAGAGTGAATGCATTTTCCCCAAATTTATAAAAATTAAAAAAAAGGAAAAGGTTTATAATAAAGAAGTGTTCATAGTATAATTTCAGGAGCTCTTACATTTATGTCTATTATGTCTATTGGATTGGCATTTATGCTCATATTATGCCTGTTTATTTTATAAAATCAATACAACTAAATACCTGTCAAATAGGGTTAGGGATAAAGCATTTTTTTGTTTATTTTATAGAGCGTATTGTGTTACACTTGATAATTGTGACTGATATTGATTTTACTTGATAACTGCATTATTTTAATCTAATGCATATAGATGTCTTTTGAACAATCAGGCAGTTTTAATCAAGAAGCTCATAACTGCTGCTGTGAGTGGAATCCTAATGATAGTTCTCCCACCTTTGCTTTGTCCTCCAGAAAGTCTTCTTGGTAAGTTACTCTTTTAGTACTTAAAATTTTATCATGGAACTGCTAAATGACATATTTTACAAATATAAGTGCATATAGATGAATGTACCAGATAATACAGGAATCGGAAAGAATTTTAAATTCTTTATATATGTCCTAAAATAGGCATTTTATTGTAGTGTTAATAGGACTGCTTGAAATATTTGTGCAGCTCAAGACTTCTATGAGAAATCCTTCCTTGAGAAAAACCTCTATATTCTGGTTTGCATGACATGTGCCAGATACAAATATTACTTTGCCTGGATTTTAGGTGAGGTTTGATAACAGACTGGGCTTTTAATTATGAACTGATCTATGAAGAATCTTAAGTATGTTGACATCCAGTTTGATCAAATTTATTAAAACCAAATTTATTTGTTTTACATATAACATTTTGACTTTATGATTTTACCTGTACTTAATCTTTTCTTTGTGAAAGGCAAATTATGTTTCAAAGAAACTTGGAATGAAATCTGTTTAAGTAGGGAAAAAAGAGTTCCTCTGATAGCAAACATTTGAGAGTTAAAGCATAACAGTCCCAGGTGTGTTTACAAGTATTGCAGTAAATTTCTGGCCAGTAAAGCCATCATTAATACAAGTTAATTTTTGTTATTCAGGAGAAGCCATCAATGTAGCTGCAGGCTTTGGATTCAATGGCTATGATGAAAATGGCAAAGCAAAGTGGGACTTGGTTGACAATGTTAATGTGTGGGTCGTTGAGGTCTGTAAAGATTTGTCTGTTTAATGAAGGAGGTTGATGGGTGTGTTGAGTGGGGAGAATATTTTGTGGGTTTCAGTTGCTTTATATTTATTGCATATGATCAGCTCTCAGAGTATGCTTCACACATCTTATCAGATAACTCACCTCTATTTTGGTATGTTGTAGCTCCCAGATTTAACTATCACCTCATATTTATAGAACCGAGAACTTCTTGATTAAGCTGACTAGGACTAGTTGCAGACATGTGGAAGTAAAGTGTCAGTGCTTTTCAAAATGTGTAGTTCTTTGATCTTTAGCTTCATGATATTGCTTAGTAGAAGTATTTTAAGTTATTTTAATTGAAGTTTCATGTTATTTACTCAGTTTGGTGACAGTCTGAAGGTGAATATAGATGGTTGGAACCAGAAAACTTTGGTATGGCTTCGTCGAGTTGTGTATGATCGTGCCCCAAAATACCAGACTTTTGCTGTCTTCGCTATCAGTGCCATTTGGCATGGCTTCTATCCCGGGTACTACCTCACCTTCGGCAGTGCAGCCCTGTTTACAGTGGCAGCTAGACTGGTATGATCTACAGCATTCTGAAAAAAGAGAATTTATGTGCTTTTAAGAGAATTTGAATTAGTCTTTCAAATTTTTGTTAGAAAGTAAAGGTTGTGTGGGTTATGATCTCTTTGCATACACAACTACAAATTCTGAAGACACCAATCCAGTTGTTTGGTAGCTTCTACTGTAGTTCTATTATTGTGCCAGTTCATTTCATTTATACTGTTATTTGAAATTTTAATTTAATTGAATATTAAGTGCTATAGCTATTTATCTGGAAATAGTTCACCACAACTTTTGAATGTATTTGTGAAAGGGATGGGTGGGATGTTATCTTTTGCTACATTTTCAACTACTTTTCTTTCTTTCAAAAATTATTGCTTCCCCTAAGTGTTCTTTAAAAGCTTTGAACACTCTTCACTGGTTTTTTTTTTAGATCTTTAGATTGAAAACTGTATTTACTCAAGAATGTCCTGACAGGCAGGTCTGTGATCGGAATGAATTTGAAATAACATTTTTCTGATTTTATTTGGCTGTGGTGGTGGTGGGGGTGGTGGGAGGGTCATAGTGCAGGTATTTGGTTTTTAAAAAAAACTCTGTGTGTCTGTGTGTGCATCCATATGTGTGCCATTTTATATACATTTATCCTTTCAGGTTCGACGAAGGGTGCGACCATTCTTCCAAACTAGTGACAACATGAAGAAACTGTATGATGCTGGAACATTTGTCTTCACACGCCTGGTTAATGCTTATATAACCTTCAACTTTCTAACTCTGGAGTTTATTCCATCCCTAAGCATCTATCTGTAAGTTTTCTCATTTTGCAGAACACTTGTGTTCATATTCCTGAAGATCATTTTGACAGAGAAGCAAGATATATTGACATGTTTATAAAACATTCTACTTTTAATTTTATTAATTTTTTGCAGACATGCTTAACTGTCCTGCTAAAAAATAATTGAAGCTGAGAAATTGTTCTTGTATCTTACGGGGCTTACACATGGTTTACTAGGAGAAACATTTTGTGTTTCAGATCACTATACTGCTGGTTACATCTGCTGGGAATAGTTGTCGTCGTGTATTTCACTTTCATTTCACCATCCAAGACCAGTGGGCGGCCACCAGTGAAACAAGACTAAGTATAGTTTTCACCAAGACTGAAAGTGCATCTCTCTTTATTGTTCTTGTGGCAGAGAAGTGACAAATGCTCTGCATTTCGCCCTCTTTTTTTGTCACTGTGCAGCAGTAGCACATTTTATTGTTGTATTTGCTAAGGCTTTAGATCTGATAGATTTTCACTCAACCATTGGCATCAAAACGTAGATTTATTTATTTGCAGAATGCATGTTGCAGCATCTGTACTAGCAAAGTGATATTTTTTTGTAATAGTAAGGTGAAGCTGGTGTGGACAGTCCTGCCATAGAGAGCATGAACAACATAGCCACAGATATTGCAAACTTGCCACATACAGGCTTTTTGTTTATCACAATTTGTGCAGAAAATTAGCAGATAGAGGGCAGTAAATTTTCAAAGACTGTTAATTATGCATAATTACCTGACAATAATCAGAAATCTTAAATCAAATGTATTTTAACATGTCAAGACTTTTCATTTTCCTATTGTTCTAATATTGCTTTTTCTTTAAACTTAGTTTTGATAGACTAAAATGCAATTTCAAAAGGGCTCACCTTTTCCTGCCAATCAACAGCTATGCTTTTAACAAACACTTTGGGGAAGAAACTGTTTCATATCTCTATAGATTAATGTCCATTGAAATCTATTTTCATGTAATATCATGATTGATGTTAGGGAAGTAGACCTGACAAGCCTATTTTATGGACTGTAAGGCAAGAGATGCCTAGACTGTCGAATGATGCTTGTTTGGACACTTTTATTAAATGCCTGAGCATTTTACAACGAAGGAAAAACTTTGTCTCAAAGAATATATATCCAGTGCTACAGAGTTGAAAAGATCAGATTGTGTGAAACTATATTGCCATAATGATGATTATTTTAATCTTGATTTTATTCCAGATTAAAAGACAGGTGTATATGCTATTATTTTTTTTAATTCACTCTAATGGGTCTCAAATTCACTTTGGTCTTTTATAATTATTGAAGTCAGTTGGAAAGTAGGAGCAAATAGCTGGCTTTGGAGTGGACATTTTTAACATTTATACTTCAGTCTCTTGTGTGTGTGTGTGTGTGTCACATTATATTTTATCTCAAGCTTACTGAGTATGAACTTAAGAATGGACTTAAATGAAGAGAACGCCAGATGAATGCTTGCTTCATCTAAATGTGTGTTTAAATCAAAAGAAGTAAAAAAGATTCCCAGGCATTATTTTGAAGTGTACCATTTCTGCATTTTCTTCACTTTTTGATGTTTTTGTTTCTATCCCATTGGTACTCTTAATTTTCTACCTCATCACAAGATAGAAGGAAAAATGTTGTAAGTGTGAGGCTAGGTCTTTTTATCTTTTGTATGCTTACTTTATAGGTTGCAGCATGTGTTGAGAAAGCTCATAACTTCACTGAATTCTGATTAATCCATGCAGTGTCTCTATAACAAAAGATTGCTGTGGTGGAACTTCTGGCTTTATTGTGCCTGAAGTCTTCCAATAACCCAAAAAAAACAAAACTGAGAATGAATGTTGAACAGTTTAACCTGTTGTTTCATGCTGTAGTTGCATTCTTCAAGTTTTTTGGAAGTTGCTTTTTCAGTTTTCAGAGATTATTATCATGGTGTCCTACAGGTTTGCTACACGTGTGCTATATGACAGATACTCAGCTACAGTGCATTTTCATGTCCAGTAACAGGAAATGGGCTGGGATTCATACTCACAGCTTTTTCTGTTAGGATATATATATTTTTTTCAGAGTAATATTTTGCAAAAACAACTAAATCGAATTTTGTGGAATGTACAGATGTTAAAAAGTAAAACAGAATACAAAGAACATGGAGGCTTGAAGAAAAATCATTGCGATATTTGATATTATTAGTTTAGAAGCATGGATTATATCTAACGTTAGAACACATTGTTATGAATTGAGGTTGTTTTCTTGTAGCTCTCTTTTGTTTTTGTGTTATTAACATTTCCACACCCTTTTACAGGACTTCTTACAACAAAGTTTATGTGGAGAACATCTTTGGCTACTGAAAGATTTCTCATGCATAGAAGTAATGTGGGAGTTCCAAATCATATTAAAAAAAAATTGCTGAAGGGCTTTAAGTTTATTTTAATAGGTCAAAGGTCTCCTGTCATAATATATTTCGTAATAAACTTGATCCAATAGCTGATCTTACATCATTACTGATTATCACAGTGATTTACATAAAAATACGACACTAATAAAGAGTTTTGTGATAGGAGGAATCAAGATATTAATACATATACACTGTTTTGTATCTTTTTGTGCAACTGGTGACAAAACTCATAATTTATTAATTGGGGGTGGGGTGTCTAAACTTGCCAACAATTTTAATTGATTGGGGGGTGGTAGTCTGACAACCCGTAGCATTTTTATGGATCATAAACACTGGTACTTATAGCGTAAGCTGGCTATTATATTGCTTTTCTTATTGTGCCAAAATAATGCATTGTTTGAAGTCTTGACCTTGGTATCAGTTTTCAAAAGTTCACTTTAAGAGTTGTTAAACCACTTTTGCCACTAGGGAAATCAAGATGCGAATCTTGTGGATCCCCTATCATGAGTGTTCAATTGAATCATTGCATTAAGAAGTAAAAGCATTATTAAGAGCAGGCTTTACCAATTGTTTTTGGTGGGTGGTGGGGTGGTTAAGAAAAGCTTCCCTCTCTGTTGCTGTTGGCACCTTTGATGTGGTTGTGAATTATAAGAGAGACTTGTGTATCCTGGTAAAAACTAATGGTAGCACTTAAGATCATTCAACATGATCAGGTATATTGGTGACCGGTCCTTTGCTTAAGTGGAGAGCGATGAAAGGCATGGCATATATGCATTAGGGTCCCATGTTTAAACTAGTTCATAAGGTGAAAGAACTGAGAAATCATCATTAAGAATAGCTGAATGTGTACATGTTTTTCTTTAAGCTATATGTTTGCATTCGGGATGTAAATATTTTAAACCAGGGTACTATTTGCAGGTTTCTTGTTGCCTCTAGCATTGTTCAATGAGAGCAAAATAAGATTAGTTCCAAGCATGTGTGTGTGTTTGTGTTAGAAGTTTTCTTAAATCTGTTGTTTTATTCTGTTTGTATAAACAACGTCATCATTCCTGTGACTACTAGAATGCTAGTCTCTAAACAAAGTTTCTAACAGATGTGTTTTTGCAATTGAAGTATTATTTTAGACAGTTTATTTATACTTGTAGAATGGGATCATATAGTCAAGTGCAGTGAGAACCTTTCAGCAATTCCAAAAAGTATTGTCTAGAACTATATATATATATACACACACATATCTTTATATAGATACTTGCATTGTATTGCAGAAGACAGTTAAACAATCATTTCAGGCAAATATAAAAGGCTAAGCCAAGTCATTTATGATCAGTTAAGCTCAGTTACTGGCATATTAACATGTTGTCATTAGTCTGTTGCATATTTTTTGAGGGTTTTTAGGGTGGGTGAGCATATGGATTGATTCCAATCACTTGACTTCACTAATTGCAGCAGTCAGTGCTTGAGCATGTGCTAATGGTGCAGTGCCTAATCATGAGCCTAATTTTGTTACCTTAAAACTGAGGAGAGAACTGTAATGTTCAAAACCTTGTGAATAGAACAGAGTTTACATTTGGATTACGGGGTATATATATATATAGTATCTTATAAGAAATTGATCACACTGACTTTAAAATAATATTGTTCTTGCTTTCGCCTTTAAAATAACAGGCCCAATAGTTGTGCAGTTTTTAATCTTTCCATGTCAGTGCAACAGAGACCAGAATTATGCAGTAATTCTCCCAGTGGCCAGTGAGTTAAAGGAACTGAATAAAAATAGCCTAATGTATTCTTTTTGAAAGCATATTTTAATTTAGTTAGGTCTACCTGTTTTCCCAAATCTCCCTTTTCTTTGATCTGCAGAGAAGTTCAGGCTTTGATAGTCTCACTAAAATATTTGAATGGCTGAACAACTCTGATTTGTTTAAAAAGCAGAATATAACCAGCACATGAGCATCATGCTGCATTCAATAGATCCCTCTTCCTATCTTTGTATTGCTTAGTCAGTTGAACCCTACTGCTTTGCTATTCAACATGAAGTGAATTGTTGCCTAGCAGATTTCATCTTTTGTTGTAGATGGCATTTAAAGAAAGTAAAATATTCATTATATTTGACAAGCCTCAGGTACAGATGGTTATAACCTGTATAAATGCTTATGTAAGAGAATATACTGTTGATAGATGTTACAGAGAACATTAAATCTAAATATGTTGGCATTCTGCTAACAAGGAGATGGAAAGACTCACTTTCTTTAATAATGTTGTGATCAAGCTAAGTGGACTGTTGTCTGGCATGTACATTTTCAAGTAAACAGTATGGTAAAGATCTCAATGAGTTGCAAACTCAGAAATAAATGCCACAAACTGCCTACTGACTTTGTTATTCATTCATTTCTATTCATTCATTTCATCCTCTAACTGTTCAGTCATAAGGGAGATATGATGGAGTACAGCAGACGTGAACTAATGCCAGCATGAAAAGCTGCCCCAGTGAACAGCCAGTCCACTCATACAGACTTTATTACAAGCATGTAAAGAAAGCTTTGAGATATTTTTATTTGCTTGTCACAGTTCCCCATTTTTTTCGCAACAATCAATTTGATGTGTGACCACACACAGAGATTGCCTGATACACACAAGGCATTCACCCTTCATTATCTTATCTCTTGTCAAAGTAGTTTTTATGCTGGATTCTATGTCATACTATACATACTGCTTATAGGCATGTCCTTTGAATATAAATTTTATATTTTAAAATGCTATAGCCAGAACAACTATATCTGAAGGTTTTTACTTCAAAAGAGACCAGATGCAAAGTATGCTTAAACTATCCTAATAACTGATGAGCACTGTCTTCCCTACATGCTGGTGGTGCAACATTTTCACCTATGCCATGAAAATCAGGTGTCCCAGATATAGATCTTGTTTCAGGTACACTGTTCTTTCTCTGCAAGTAGTATTCAGGCTCAGCTGCTTGGTTGTGAAGGAGCCTTAGTAGCCCTCTCCCCCAACCCTTCTTGTGGTAAAACTAATTGTCATGCCCTTAAACACACCAGCAGTCAGAGCTGTTTAAGAAGGTACTTACCATGCCCTACAATAATCATTGCTAAACCAGTAGGCATTTTCGAAAGCCTAGATTTCCTTAATCTTTGTCATGTTCCGTATCACTGGAATTATTGAATAAGATTTCCAGTTCTGTGAAATGACACTGCTGGAGAAACCAGTTTTACTGCTTACACAATAACACAACATTTATTGTGACTCAAGGTGGTTACTGCCTGAAAACAAGACTACAGTCAACACAAGGGTGCTGCTTCCTGTTTTCAATTATTTATGTATCATATAACGTTACTGCTGCCTTGGACGTGCTATCACACCACGCTCCCTTGTTTTGCCAGTTTATCAAGGAAATGTGGAAAGTCACAAGTGCACTAAGTTAGATGCAATCAAAGGATAGGTCTTCTGTGATCTGACGAAAGAGCATAAAAGTTTTATAGTTCTTAAAGGTATGCCTGCATTAGTCTCTTCCTGAAACAAACAGCAGACTGCAGCCACCCTAACACTTTTGAGCTCTTTCATAAATGTTTGCCAACTCACTACTGAAGTACAAAAGAAACTTAGTTTTTATGCTGTTCTTATCTATAGGTCTCTATCCAATCCAACCATGGGAATTGTTCACTTTGGCACTGGTATCTCATGGTACAACAGGACTGCAGCTCCCATTCCTGACTTATCTTTGCTCATTGTTGAATAGTTTGACACGTTTTCTGAGATTCTGCTTCTTAGGTTCTGAGGTTCCTCAAGTAATTTAGACAGATCTTCTATCATTATTTTGACTACCTTGACAACACTATTCCCTTGGTTTCAGCATTACATGTTCTAATCCATTCCATTGGTGTACTTTTGTCAAAGTCTTATGTGGAGCTTGCCTCTGTCTGGTTCCTAAAGTGAGCTACCAAGAGCTCCAGTACTAAGCCAATGGCGGCAGTTAATCTGTTCTGTGAGAAAATATGCTGAAGCTCTAACTTGACAGAATCGGGCAGTCCCTTTTGATGCTCATGACCACCTACAAAAAATAAAATTAAATTATATAGTGTAATATATTCACCTTTCATAGTGAATGAGAAGCCCATCAATTTACGGACCACAACCTGTAAGGTCTAAGATCATATGTTTGCAAAATACATTTTAAAGTAATAAAAAATATCCACACATACACCATTCCCAAAACTAACCCCTACCCCCTTACACTTAAAGCGTGACTAAACTGAAATCACAGAAGTGAAGTATATTTCAATCGAACATTGGACACGCAACAAAATACTTAAAATTAGATAACTCCCTAACTGGTACCAACCAAAAACAAGTACATCGCTGACCTCTCCTAGCTTGATGATAAAAGCCACATTTGTTTTGGTAGGCAGTGTTTTTTATTTTGGGTGTGTGTGTGTGTGTAAGCCCCATTTTTGATAATGGTACAAAGATGGGCAAAATGAAGAAAAATGGGTTTATTTAGTCACACCTTATATTCTTCAGTTAACTAGGTAGTGAGCAAATGAAATAAGAAATGTCCTAAAATGTATGTAAGCACAGAAAATTGTTATTATTTAAATATTTAAATACTCTTTCATATTCTGAGCAGAATCTGTTAAGCTGCACAGGAAAACAGTTTGACATTAGTAATGATTGAATTACACACCCTTCCTAACAGGGACCACATTAACTGTTGTTGGTACAGCAGTACCTAGATCTGCATACTTCAAAGTGATTTCTGCTTGCAAATTCGGCAGAAGGTCAAGACGGCAGCATAAGAAATCAACTGGCCCACTTTTTTCAGGCACATACAGGACTGAGGAGAACTTGGTCTGAAAAAACCCCCAGAGAAATTCATACAACCTTCAACATTAATGTAATGTTCTTAGCTGATATATGATGCACAAAACATTTTCCTTCTTCTGCTGCTACTAAAAGTGGTGATATTTTTGGTCAGTGTGGAATTAGGTTATCTGTTTAACAGTAATAAGACTGATTTCTGCAAATACTATATTACTATCTTCCTCCAGTCTCTCTGACAAACCAGGTGAAGGGAACTGAGCTGATAACATAAAGATGGTGACACCCAGATTAAATTATGTTTGCTCTCACCTCAGCTTGTTTTACTTCTTCTCGACGCAAGACATACATTGCTAGTAACTCTCTGACAGGCTGCACAAAGGATGGCAGGTCTTTCACTTCAAGATTTTCTGGAAGCTTTGAGAAAATAATGAAAGCTGGGAGGTCATGGTGGACAACTTTGAAGTGCCCCAAAGACAAACGCTGGAATTTCACATGGTATGACTCCAGATAGACACCTTTAAAAGATGTAGTGAAGCAGAGAACTTTGCTGATATGGTCTGATTCAGTAATTGCAACACCTGTTGATTTAATAATGTCACAGGATTAAGTTCAATGACTGAGAATTTCCATGTAAACAACTGTTTGCCATGTAACCATTTGATACGATTTTATTTAGCCTAAAGAGCAATTAAGCAGCTCTATAAGGAAGCAATGGTTACAACCACACACACAGCACAATGAGAACAATCAACACCACCATCACACATTCGTACCATCACATTCATACCCACCACACCAGACAGAGCCCATGCAATCACCAGATCAATCAATATTTTCCTGACATGTATCTAGCCTTAAGGACAGGCATCATGACCTTGAGACATTTAATTCCTCTTAATAAATAGCAATATTATATGAGCCAATATTGCTTCACCATAATAAATGCACCAACGCAATAGAAACTGGACTCTATAAGCCCTTAGGATTTTACTCTGACTCCAGTCCCAGAGAAATCTTTATATGTTCCATTTTCAAATCTAATTTTAGCATTATTTTCCACAAATATAATTTACAGGCTGCATACCTGCTAACTTGTAGACATTTAATTGTTCACAAAGCTGCATTTTATATGCCTCTGCACGTCTTAGCTCTGAGCTACTGCCATTTTCTTCTGCCGCATGTAGTTCTTCAGCTTCAGCTGCTGAAGTCTGCAACTGTTCTCTCAGCTTTTCACATGTCTTTTTCAACTCTTTAATTCTTTGCAGCTGTACTTGCTTTTTCCGCTGGTTGATGGCTACCTCCGTTTCACTTTGTTGTTTGGCAGTGGCAGCCGACTGAAGAGATCCAAGTGCTGATAGTGAACCAAGCACTGCAAAAGTCAGGCTAATTTATCAATGAACTCAAAATGTTTAAAATATAGCTACATTTGCTGATTTATTAAGATGATCTCACATTGTTATGTTTACATGCTGGTATTGTAATTGTCTTAAGTATAAATGTTTCCATCACTGTACTCCTTCTTGCCTCACCATCCAGACTTCATCCTGCATGGCTTCGATCAGCATCTGATATCCTTTGATTTCACATTCTCCTGTATTAGACTCTGCTTCACTGGTCAGCAAGCCTTTGGCTACTCCAGTCTCTTCGCTTAGAACACACCCCTTTCTCTTCCACAAAGCTGCCTCTCTAATTAGTTTTAATTAGCAGCTTAAGACTCATCTTTTTCAAATTACTTTCAGAAACTCCCTTACACTGTTTCAAAGGAACTCTACAAGTTTTAAACCTAGAATTGAGTCTCCTTACTAATTTCAATTTTCTTTCAAAATAAATAAAGCCAAACATTATACATAAAATAATAAGTAGTCACGTTGTTCTGCTGTATACGTAACATTTTTTTTTTAATATTGCTCCTCCGGAAATTAATAAAACAAGAAGGTAAAGCTTGGCTAAACTGAGAAAGTAAACGTTAAAAACAGCTCTGTAAGACAATGAGTAGAAATCTATTATTAATACAAATTATTGGGGAAATGCAAAAATGTCTCTTCACCTTCTCTGAATGTTTCAAGTCTATTAACTCAAATTAATCTGCTGATCTGATCCTACTTTTAGAGCTCCATTAGTGTTTTTTTTTACGACAAATAATTTAAAAAATGAGCAAGTCCAGTACGTGCTACCGAGAACAAATGCAAGACGTTGAATTCTTATTTATTCGTACTTCTACGTAACCATCAACAAACTGTAACAAAGCTCAGCTTTTGAAATCATAACTTACTCTTTTCTCAGGTGTGCATGCCACACAATTAACACAAGAAAAAGCTACTGGTAAGCTTTTGCATCTAGTATACAGTGCAACTCCTTGTTTCCAATATGAACGTCAGTCTATGCTCATCATAGTCGAAGTTGTCATCTTGTCATTCTTAGCGCCATTCGCGCTGCTCAAGAAGTAAACATGGAAATAATTGTCTCCCTTGCGCAGAAATTCTAAAGGGAAGTAAGCACTGCATTCCTATCGCTTATAGCCTCCCAAGTATGGCCACAAACGGCGCAGCCGCTGCTAATAACCACTGGTCTTGTTCCATAATACGGCCGATCAGGACAGCTGCTTTATCACCAGTTCGGTGAGGGTTATTATAAGGTCCGGGGATAAAATGTTATCCACCATTGTCGTTTCGTTTTAGATCGCACTGACCTCGCATCCACACAGGGAAATGCGTTCTATACACAATTAATTAGTACTTACTTCGTCACCCTTTCCACCCATAGTGTGAAATCACCCTTAGACGGAAGCTCTTTTCTATCAATTAGGCCAACAAATGAGTCCAAACAGATACAAGCCAGTATGGAGTAGCAAAGATGAGCGCCATTTTTTCGAAAGAAATGTCGTGTCAAATTATGTTTGCCTATGTCGTTTTTATGAAATTTCATTTTTCAAACTTTATTGTTGCAAATCATAAACGTTCCTCAGTTCCTGGCACCGTTTTTTTTACATTAAGTATTCTAAAATATGTTCCTGACATTAAGCAACCACTACACTGTATACAGACTCATCCATACAAGTATCGTCTATTCCTGGGCCAGTCCATCAAATGGGAAGCACATATACGCAGATAAACACACACACATACACACTTTTGTGTGCGCGTGGCTGGTGGCACAGTGACTAAAGCACCTGTCACCACTATTATAAGATTTGGGTGTCAGGGATTAATGATCTCGGCTCTGACACACATTTCGCTTGAAGTTATACCTGTTTACAGGGCTGACGTCGAAGGTTTTCTCCCGGTACACCAGGTTTCCTCCACCCTCTCTGTGTGTTTGTGTGTGAGTGAGATTTGTAATAATTTGTAAAACGTATTAAATGCCTGTTCATCGTGTGCTAGAGCACCTTCACGTAAGTGCTTGCATGTATACCGCTTTAAGCCCACCTTCGAATGTTTATAAATAATAATAATGTTATAGTCACACAGAGTATATTAAGTGTGAACGACATATGTCTCATCTGTTCAATAAAGAAAGAAAGACGAGACAAGCGATCACAAGTAACAGAAAGAAAGAAAAGAAAAGGACGAATAGCTACTGTTGCAGAAGATTGCTTTTGGAAAGACCACAAGTTTAATTTTTACTGTCTGTTTAATCGAGGGCGTATTTGTCTACCGCTGGGTACGTCATTTCTGCGTTGAGTCAATCGTGATAATGTGTTTGTTAACGCAGTGAAGAACCACGTGATCTATCATACGTACAATTCGGAAGATATCACTGACAAATCATTCACAGCATTCACCTGCACGCTAAGGCGTCGTCCTTCACAAGTTGCTGCACTTTGTTCCTTCGCTTATGAAGGAAAATTGCTGAAATTTGCTGCTTTTACCTTGGGTCAGGTGCGGCATTGTGAAACTGTTAATAACTCATGCATAACGTATAAAGGAGTTAGACGTGTTCAGAAATGAATTTTATTATGAAGAGCTGTGTAAAACAACAACACTCGCATTTTTTCATTCTAACACAGTACATGAAGGCTCGTGACACATTTTTTCCCATTGTTTTATCATTTATAATCTTCAGCCTATGAAGCTATTCATGATGCAACAATGACAATCGGTAATAATGCAGAGGATGACCAGTTAAGAGGAAAAGGGTGAAACTGCATTTTGGATATCTGTTATTCGTGCTGGTCAAATTATAAAATTGCATGGATTAATTTTTTTGTCTCTAGATTTGTTTGGTATCAAAGATGAATCCGAGTGCAACATTATTGGACTGTACTAATTACACATACACAGACTGATTCCAAAATTATAAATAAATCTGTTTGTTCACGAGATTTTGAACTTTGAAATTTTCATCTGCCTTTTGCAAAGATGTCGAGACCCAGTTCTTCTCTGGGTGTCACAAAAGTGGGTTTGCTGTCATGGCAACATCTCATTACCATGAGATCAAAGCTGTCGCATTAGCTTCGCCTTTCAGAGGCGTGTGAAGGGAAAGGGTAATACACGACTGTGTTCACTTCTTTAAATAAATAAATACAAATAAATTTTAAAAATGCATTTTGTGAAAACGTAACGACTGCTCTATGTTCTGTTAACCTGCTAGCAACTTTAAGCTTAATTTCGTGTTTGACTCGGGTTAGCCTTGAAACTATATACAATTTGGATCCTAGTACTCCAGAGAAAACACGTAATCTTTAGCGGCCTGGCTGCTAAGTATGTACATGAAAACCTTCAACCATCTGAAAAAACAAAGCCTCCGTTTGCTGAGCATTTTCTAACATCGGAAAAGGTTAATGGTTCATCACAATTCCCCCATGGCTTTAACAGCTGTAATGTCCTGTGCATAAAGGAAAGCGCTTATTCTTGTAACTGGACATTGGGTGCAGACAGAGCTGCTATCGTCCCTGGCAACGTCTGTTTCAATGGTCTGCACGTTGAACAAATAGATGTCAATGAAGTTTGACGAGAACACATTCAACATTCATACTCCCTTTGGTTTCTTTCGCACACATTTGGTATTAATTCGCCATATTCCATTTATTGCATCAAAATAAAGATTCGCTAAAAATGTCCTGCTCCTGAAGGAAACTGCATCTGTAAACACTTTTGTTTTTAGTATTTGCAAGACACATTATCAGCGTTTTGTTAATGTGCGTAAGAGAGTATTTTAAAGTCGATCTGGGCAGTTGTTTATCAAAATAAATGCAATTTCACATTTGCAGTATTATGATGGTATAAGGCAAAATTATATTAAGGATGGAAAAAACACCTTCGAAAATGTGACATAGCATAAAGTTGCATAAAGAAATAACGTTGATGCTTCGTCTGCGTGAAAGTGTATGAAGGGTGGGGCATAGAAATGAAGTATAGAAGAAAAACGACAATGCAGCTAGGGGAAAATATCGTCTAAATCCTTCAATACTAATCAAAGTACAAAAGCATACAGTTGCACAGGAACACAGTGACTACCAAGCACTTAGTAGCCATGACAAGGAGAACGGAACTCGCTCTGCTGGTGGTTCCGTTGCTCTCATCCCTCGTAGCATCTGTCTGGTTTTTGTCTTCTTGTCTGTCGGCCATTGGCTCTAGCTGTTCTAGAAAAAGGACAAAGTTGATTTTCCGGGAGTTTTCTACTTCCGTTTCTCCTGGCTGCACGTCCCAGACGTGACTGGTGAACTCTTCACTCAATTCAAATGTCGTTACATTGCCAAACTCTTCGTCAGCATGCGGTGAGGTAAAGCCGAGGCTGATGGCGCACGTCTGAGCTGCCTCCTTGGGATTTGTGCGGCACACCGTGGTGACCACTTCTTGTCTGAACCACGTGATCAGTCCCTCTGAGCTGATGGTCACTTTGGAGAAGAACAACGGATTTGGTGGAACAGCACTGAAAAAGATAGCCAGTTTTACATCATCATCATCAACAACAATATTCTTTATTCTATGTCGTTATCTTCGCATGCAATTCTTTTGTCAGCATCGACCCTGGACTGGCCTTTATGACAAATTCACTAGTGCTACCGTTAACAACATGAACATCTTTTCCTTGTAGGAGGCTAGAATCTGACCCCTTTTCCTGAACAGCTCAACTTGTTCTTTACTCATCCTGATTACATGATTATTTTTAGCCATTACGCACTTATCATCTGGACTAAAATGACAAGCTCATTTAAATCAGCCGGGAACGAAACCGTAAAACTTTGGGGGAAAAAACATTGATTTCTAAATGCAGAACGAAGACAGAAACCTGTGAAATATTCGCCAGCGAAGAAATTACCTACTTCGTCACTGACACGCAAAAAGTAAACTTTTAGCTCCTGGTAAATGTTACCTGTTCAGGTAGATGATGGAAGGGCTCCATACCTGATCCACACCCTCCGTTATGTTGTACACCTGGTAGGCGTACCAGGCCAACCTCTTGTCATCCCATGTCTACAGACAAGACACCAAAACACCCAAACCTCATTCCAAATTTACAGGCTCATTCATAGGCGAAGTTTCTTCATTACCTAGCAGAAGTAATCAGGAAAAAGTAAGATGAAAAATAATGAAACTGAAGAAAATAAAACTATAGCTGGAGTCCTACATGGATTGGCCTATAACTGGATTGGCCTGAATTTTAATTTCGGAAAATGCTAATTCCCTGAACCCCCGAACAATCTCAACCAACTTGAAAGCTTCTATGTGAGGTATTATAACTACTCAGCGAGTCTACTTTTGTGACGTCACATGAAAATATGAAAATGAACCCAAGTGAGAACTGTGCTGTTAAAAACTTTTTCCTACGATGTTGGCAATTAGTATCTTGCAATGAATTATCTCCGCTTTCTTTAAAACAGTTTTAGCCTTCAAGGAAGAAGCACAAAGCTTCGAGGATCGAGGAGGAGACGGGCGCTAGAAAGGAAGGAACGCGAGAGATGGAGGAGAAGAATGTAATGGCGGTCAGTGTAAGGGTTCTACTCACAATGTTGAGCGCTAGTACCGACTCCAGCTCCTGTTTGAGGAGGTCGAGCTGCCGTATGTGGATGAGGACGGCTTGAACGTTGACCTTAACCTTACTAGGGTAGTCATCCGGGGGCCTCACCCGTTTGTTGTACTTATGGAATATCGTTGTGTAGATCTGCCCCGCCTCTTCTAGAAACTTCTCGGGATCGTGGCTTCCACCTCTATTAGCCTGGCAGGACCTGAAACAAGCGGCAGCATCTGTGGGCACTGATTCTAGATGATAGCACAATTTTCCTCCCACAGTCGCGGGATACCCGAAAAAAGATCCCTTTTATTCCTACCCCTGTGTGTGTGTGTGTGTGTGTGTGTGTGTGTGAGAGAGAGAGAGAGAGAGAGAGAGAGAGAGAGAGAGGGAGATGGAGAGAGAGATGCGAAATCAGATGCTGAATGCATTAAATATACCTATGAGGTCATTCTATATAATTCATAATATATAAAGGAAATGCGTCAGATAGGGAAACGGAGGAACAGGTATAAAATCGCGATTCATTTCTAAGTTTGGGGCTTATCTGTGTAAACCTTGCATAAATGTGCTAGTGTAAAATAGACATTGAAGCTCCATATCCCGCACGTGCAGACATTATATGTCACACGTTATAGACAGTGAAGCTCCGTGGGTTGGGCTTCGTGTTCACACGGATGTCATGCTTCTCTTCAGCCTTCCCTCACGCCTCACCACCACCACCACCACCACCCCACCCGTTTCTGGGGTCGTGTTTATGGGCAGTCTGGTCATGGGAGCAAGATCTCACTGTAAATTAATGGGATTCGGTGTCATTTCTCAAACACGTGAGTTAGCGTAAAGAGAAGAAACACACTTCTGGGCAGATAAAGTCAGAAGCTATTTACAAGCGCTGCCTACGAAAGAAAAAATAAAACCAACCCGTTCTATGTGAACATTAGGATTTTATGGTAACTATGCGATATCCTAAAAAAGTGTGTGTGTGTGTGTGTGTGTGTGTGTGTGTGTGTGTGTGTGTGTGTGTGTGTGTGTGTGTGAGAGAGAGAGAGTTATAGAGAGAGAAAGAGAGAGTGAGAGAGACTCATTCAGGTTTTTAATCGTTTCTTCGAAGTCGAATGAATGCACATCAAGACAAATCTAGGTATCACTTTTTCAGCAGGGACTTGTACTGAAATAGGTTTTTCAAGGACCAAACGTCTGTTTTATAAAAAGCCCCGGCTTGCTATTTCTGGAAGGACGTTTTGTCTGTCAAAAGATTTGAGCGGTACTTCAGAGAACCTATCGCAAATCGCCATAAAGATGAAGAGCATAAACACACGGCCCCAGGAACTCATTGCTGACACTCGGGGTAAACTTAACACTCGTAATCACAAGTGTACCTGTTATTTTAAGGAGCAAAGATTTCGAAGTGAAGGAGACGACGAGATAGACGCAACGCGCACTGTGAGATGCACAAGAGCGATAAGATGCGATGGTAAGAAATATCGCATATTATCTGCCTGCTATGGTCTTTTACACTAGGTAATAAAGTAAAGAAAAACAAATTATCGGCGCCATAAATGTTTTTCCTCTCCACTTCACCCTTCCCTCACTCTCTCCCTTCTTTTCCTCCACACACCCTTTCTCTCTCTTTCGCTCAGGTTTTAAGGTTGTCTGTTTAGTCTCTCTGCTTCTCATGGGAGTGTCTACGTCTTACATCTGCGCCCTTCATTTTCAATCACTTTTTTATTCCTATCTTTCTTTCCTTTTTACTTTTTTTTTTTGGTGGGAGGTGGGAGAGAAATAAGTTCATTCTATTTTAGTTAGACGATGTGAAACGATGAAAGCTGATAACGTGTTAGATCTGTTACATCAGTACCAGACCCTCTGGCCCTTCACTTTTTTATGCTGACTAGAGGAATATGTTGCAATGGACTCGAGATAAGCTCTTTTATATCTTTATTTTTAGTCCTTTATGTTCTAGTCTTTCTAGTCTAGGTTGCGTTTTCTGGAAAACTCATCGCTTAAAAAAACAACTTTGAACCGAAATAGACAACACAGTATTTTTATACCATTTTTTTTTATACTTGCTGTGCAGACATACATAATGCATATAGAAGAAAGATGGCAATCGGAACGGGAGGAAATTAGGTTCACAACGCAGAGTTCGCAGGAAGGTGTTCTAATCACGGAGGTCAGACGTGTCAGAAAAAGATTTTTGCAGGAGCAGGGTGGAGTTAGAGATAGGTCTCTAGGGATTGATGTGCTCTGTAGACGGAGGCACAGTGCAGCCCCGCAGTAACACAGGGCGGAAGACGGTGTGAAGTCAAGAGTCATGGGTGGAGCATTGCATTTCACTGGGGGTTTCTTTTTCTCTCTCTCTCTCTCTGTTACTATTTCGGGGGCCAAAAACGAAGAAAAGCATTGCTTACACAGAATCAAGCACGTGGCTTTTGTTCGCGTGTCTGTTCACCAGTTGTCGGAGCACTCGCTCCCTCCGACACTCACGGTATGTAGACGCGCATAGCCGCACGCACACACACACACACACACACACACACACACACACACACACACACACACACACACATGCGTACAATCATAGGTTCACAAACATGAATACCCCCGAGCACAAACATACACACACGCACAGTCGTACGCACACACAAAGAGGTACAAATCCACACGCACGCGCACACACAGAGCTACACAGATACACACGCAGACATACTTGTTTACATAACATTTGGTTGTAAACGTGATCTAGGCGTGCATACTTATCACAACAACAACTCCCCTCCCCCCAACCAAAAAATACACAAAACAAAAAAAAGAAAAGCAAAATGATAATTTCTGAATATGTTTCGAGCAAGCATGCAGATGAGTTCGTGCCAGCAGGAATCGCATTTTCGACTGGGATTTAATTTAGCGTTTCTAGACGTCCCTTCCTCCCATCTGGCTCTCTATAAGCTCCCCCTCTCTCACCTACGCAACAAATATTTACCGCTACCCAGTTGACAGAATGAACTGAAGAGAAATAATACAGATGGATGGGCAATCAGAAAAAAAACTTCTGTTAAATCCTTTCTCTACCTGCCTCACTATTAGACTTCTTTCCTCCCTCAAGCATACCCCGCATACAGCATACCCTATCCCCCTCCCCCCCCCCGACGTATACACACACCGGGTAGGGCCACTGCTGAAGCAGTTTCGTTAGAGTCCCCTTCCATGAACTCTTTGATGTCAAGTTTCCCGCCCCGGGTGTATTAGTTTACAGCAGACGTTGCGAATCTTCTCGCAGCAGTCGAAACCAAGTCTCTCCGACAAACCCTCGGCAAAAAAGTGGTTTTCAAATGTGAGCTAATAAGGAATGGTCCTGCCCCAGGTAGGCGATCTGCAGAAAGAAATGAATTTCCGCATGGGGTAACTAGCATATTAGCTACAAGAATGAGGTTCTCTTTATTTTTATTTCTGAAAATATGTGGAACTATTAATTAAGCAAGGAAGAAGACGCAAACAACTAAATTACGAAAAATACACTGGTCTTGGTAAGAATGGAGCTAAACAGTTCACTTTGTGGAAAAAATAGAGTAGGATACAATAAACTATCCCAGCGCTCTTTTGGATGGAGCTTGATTTTAGTTATTTATTTATTTATTTATTTTTGACGTACTAATCTGCGCTAACATAACAGAACAACAACAGCAGAAACAAAATTAAAACTAACAGCAGCAGCACTGCAACAACAACAACAACAACAACAACAACAACAACAAATGCGTCTGCTGCTGCTGTAAATTTTCTTTATTCGTTTTCTTCTGTCACGAAGTCATTTAAAGTCCTACTAAACTACTAAATTCACACAGATATAAATGTAAGCGTGATCCGGCTTCACGCCCCAGGGTCATTAAGATACGAAGTGTCATCTCAGACGACTTCCTTATCTCTAAGAACTCTCTTGAAATTCTGTGAGCAGCATCAAGGGCTTTATCATTTGGTTATTCTTTCATCTGAGTGGATTTGGAGATATTTATGGCGATAGAACAGCAATACTGTCTAAATCGGGCCCAGCCAGCAACGCTTTCTCGGCGCCTACCTGGCCAGGGGAGGTAAAAACTGACCTTGCTCGACCCGAAACGCAATATATATATATAAAGAACTTCAAGACCTAGACCAAAAACAAAAATAAAGGCAAATAAAAATAATCGACAAAAAACATAATATTCTTGCGTAGATGTGCGTTTTTCGGGTAGAGTAAAAAGCACGAATGCAACATTTTTTTAATAATCGGGTTAAGTTCATTTTAAAATAATAATTCCCAAGATATGAGTACATCATTATGCTTATTTTTTTTTTAAAGATATAAGCCTTTAAAGCATATGCATTCTCGCCAGTAGTATTTGTAACAGCGTGTGTGGCTCAGTTCAGCAAATCTCTGCATGTCCCAGTCAGATGAAGAAATATCGCTCAGGTTGTCGTGTTCAAGAAGCGATTTTTTTTTGCCCAGAAAATGAAACAGCGGATTTTAGAATACGGCCCTACAGATTGGAACTTTATTTAGAAGCTTCGAATGAAGTTTAAACAAATCTGTATATACAGATCTCTGAACATTGTCATCCACTGGCGTTTGTTGCCATTATCTTTAGGATTGGGATCCGTTGACCAACGGTTCTTTCTTCCACGACGCCATTTTCATCTCAGTCAGGTTTCTTGTTTGTGCAGGTCGACAGAGAGATGAAACATGAGCAATGTGTCAAAACTTCTTGATGACTTGAGGCAGCACAAACTGTCTACAGCTCATGAGGTTCATCCCCAGCATTCTTCACCTGTTCTTTCTAACGACTTCTCCGATGACAAACAATGTCAGATCTGGGGCCAGTTGCACAAAACATTTCTAATTTTAAACACTTTTAGGCCTTAACTCTAGTTCGATAATTAGTTTAAAGTGCACACGACAATTTTAGAATTGTTAAAACTAAAACTAAGTAAGATAAAGTTGTTTAAGTCTGACTTTCCGTCCTGTCAGTACAATATTTTGTATGTTTTTCTGCAATGCATCAAAATGGCTAAGAAGAGATTTCGCTTCTTAAGAACAGTTTTAAGGCTTAGAAACGTGTTGTGCAACTGGCCCCAGCTCTAAATCTTGAAATGTGTCGCCAGGCTGCACAGACAAATCTGGTCCTCCGTTTTATTCTGTCATCACGATTTCTTTTTCCATAACTTATGCAATTTTTTAAATTTCAAAGACTTGTTGGATAACGGAGTACTGTATTCAGATACGGACAATCAGAAATACTACCCTTTCGTCACTTCCTGTTTTCTCGTCAAATCCAGATGTGGTTAAGAGAAAAACATGAATATACTATTTCTAGCGATTTTCGCAGAGCGCTCGTGTTCTCTCTTAAGCTTTTGTGAAGAAGACCAAATGGCAAAATCAAGCTTTACACAATGAGTCTACTTCACATATAGGATACACGCTAGACATATATTGTCTACATTATACACAGTTCATAGGATTGTTTCCTTGGGTTCAGTAATCTTACTGCGTGTTGTAACCAGTAAGCCAACAGACTTGTTTAGTGAGCATATCGCTGCTATGGCAACTACTACAGTCAGCTTGGTTTATCACATCTCCAGTTATCTCGGTCTATGAGCACCTCTGTGACAGCTTGTATTTGAATTTAAATAGTTTACCACAGCTGGGTTTGCGCCAGTCGTTACCAGAATTGTATAAATAAATGGCGGTGTGTGGGTGGGTTGGGGGGAGAGTGAAGGCAGAAGGAAGGGTGGTCATGCTGCATTTGAAATCTAATCAAATCCACGCCGTTTAGTACATCGTCATCAAATTGAGGAGGAATATTCTCTTCGTACATAGTTGACCGTGTTTGGACTTGTACGTTGTTCCGAAGCGTGTTTGATATTCATGTTTATTTTTTTTGTTCTAAGATTTTACCGGTGGCTATAAGTGAAACTTAAAAACAAACAAACACACAAACAAACAAACAATAAAAAAATCAAAAACAAAAACGCAACGCAGGAGAAATTGTCGACATACGTATGTGACACAACACTAATGTGGACAACGTCGTAATGTATGTGTATCCTGTGTAAGACATCAAGACAGACAGGGAGGGAATGATGAAGGGGAACGTGGATGAGCAAGAGAGTCACGTGGCAGCATTATTTCAAACGTTATTTACCCTTTTGATCATGAGCTGTCAACCTGTCAAGGTAGGTAAAGGACATCCAGAGTACAAGTGTTTTACTGTTTCACTACACTAATGCCGTCTATTAAGAAACTTGACTCCTAGGAATCTATAGATCAAAAAGCTGGCAACACAATCACACCTAGAAGAGCAGCATACCTAGTTCAGTAATAATACTTGATTGTCCATTAGAACAAACACATTTTTACTGAAAATTCTTCAGCGTATGAAGACAATATTAGAACACAAAATAATGCAAGGGACAGATAATATCAGCAAATTAAAAATTAAAAATCTCTTAATGACAAAACTCTGGTACATCACACTTCACAGACACTGAAAACACCCAATATTAAACCCAAAATACAACATAAAATAAAAATACATAAAATAAGCGTCTGGCATACAAGATTAAGGGAAAGAGCATCTACTCTGTCACGGTGTTCTTCAATCAACATTTCTTGATTTAACATTTACAGTGGTATGACATTTTTTTAATTCAAGGTGCTTATATCCTGGGGTAAAAAAAAAGATTTCTTGTACAAATTCGTCGTTGGTAGCAGTCCATAGAATAGACGGTCAGTTTGTGTTCGTGTTCCGGGGCTTCTGTCGCCATTGCTGCCGTCAACGTGTTCTTTGTAGTCTCCCCGCTGTTCTCTCTCTTTTATATTCTGACCTTCTGTAGTCTTCCTCTTATTTGATTTATGTCTGTGATGTATTCTGATTACTGTATTATCCCTATTATTTGATATCTGTCTGTAATGTATTCTGACCACTGTATTCTCCCTAATTGCCTGAAATCTGTAACGCATTCTGACGACTGTGTTCTCTCCCTAGTACTATATTTCTCTCTGTAATGTAGTCTGACGACTGTATTCTCTCCCTATTACTAGATTTCTCTCTGTAATGTAGTCTGACGACTGTATTTTCTCCCTATTACTAGATTTCTCTCTGTAATGTAGTCTGACGACTGTATTCTCTCCCTGTTACTATATTTCTCTCTGTAATGTAGTCTGACGACTGTATTCTCTCCCTGTTACTAGATTTCTCTCTATAATGTAGTCTGACGACTGTATTCTCTCCCTGTTACTAGATTTCTCTCTGTAATGTAGTCTGACGACTGTATTCTCTCCCTTTTACTAGATTTCTCTCTGTAATGTAGTCTGACGACTGTATTCTCTCCCTATTACTAGATTTCTCTCTGTAATGTAGTCTGACGACTGTATTCTCTCCCTATTACTAGATTTCTCTCTGTAATGTAGTCTGACGACTGTATTCTCTCCCTTTTACTAGATTTCTCTCTGTAATGTAGTCTGACGACTGTATTCTCTCCCTATTACTAGATTTCTCTCTGTAATGTAGTCTGACGACTGTATTCTCTCCCTATTACTAGATTTCTCTCTGTAATGTAGTCTGACGACTGTATTGTCTCCCTATTACTAGATTTCTCTCTGTAATGTAGTCTGACGACTGTATTCTCTCCATATTACTAGATTTCTCTCAGTAATGTAGTCTGACGACTGTATTGTCTCCCTATTACTAGATTTCTCTCTGTAATGTAGTCTGACGACTGTATTCTCTCCCTATTACTAGATTTCTCTCTGTAATGTAGTCTGACGACTGTATTTTCCTATTACTGTATTTCTGTCTGTAATGGCAGTATTTGACACTGTCTGACGACTGTATTGTCTCCCTATTACTAGATTTCTCTCTGTAATGTAGTCTGACGACTGTATTCTCTCCCTATTACTAGATTTCTCTCTGTAATGTAGTCTGACGACTGTATTCTCTCCCTATTACTAGATTTCTCTCTGTAATGTAGTCTGACGACTGTATTTTCCTATTACTGTATTTCTGTCTGTAATGGCAGTATTTGACACTGTCAGCCATGAGTGTCGACGTGTGTGCTCACGTGACCAGCTCATCTGAGTTTGTGTACAAGAAGCGTGTTGGTCATGTGGCCATCGATGGCATTGATCCTGTTTGTCGGCGTTGACCGGGGGATGGCGCTATGCACGGGTGACCCTGACCATATTTCATTAACAGCCTCCAGGAGACTACCTGAAAGGACCGGCCACCTGAGCTGTTTTGCATGTATTTTCACCTCGGCTGGTCTCCTGGTGGTCCTTAATGGCTTCAGTGTGCGGCTTTCATGTCACCGTGGTGCACCGCTCAGCCAAAACGCTGACGCATGTCCCCCCCCCCCTTTTAAGGCTGATGGTGGCGAGTGCGGTGAGGACAGCCTGAAGCTAACCTACATGAGAAACCGAATGAATGATGGAATAGCAAAATGCATGATTCGTGAAATAATATGATTACCTGCCCGCTTCACGCTAAACGGATGATCGATGACGATATACGTATATCGCTACACAGATATCGAGATGTAGATTAGATTCAGATACAGGAAGAGGTTAGTAAAAGAAATGAGTGCAGATAGAATGTTAACGTGGACACCCAAAAATAAATTGTCGAATCTCTGGTATTTCTACGGTTTGTGATATTGAAGATCTTTTGTTAACGATTTGTTTTTATCTTTTCACTCTTATAAAAGTTTAATTGGTACAGCATCGATAATGACCGGTTTTTTTTTATTAAAGAGCTACATATAAATTGTTGCGCCATTTTCCATCATATTCTAGTTTGATGGCTGCTATTACTTTCAGACAGATGGCATGCACCTTCCCTTGCACTGTGCGACACAACCAAGAGCTCTCCTGGTGCCAAAAAAAAAAAACCCCAACGGTTTGTTTACATTGGTCTTTATACTTGTACATGCTATATTTAGTAGACTGAAAGATTCCAGATGTTTGCTAAAGCTTTGTGATTTCCTTTCTTGCGAATGGATGATCGCACGTGAAATTCTTTCCACACGATTTGCACAATGACATTTACTGCGCTGAGTACAGAGAAGAAAAAGTGTTGACTTTGGGAAGCAAAGTCCTATTGTTCTACCAGGCTGCTGCTGATACCCCGGCATTTTGTGTTTCCACCCAGCAGTGGGTACAGTCTGCCCCCCCCCCAGCTGAGACACCTTTTATCACCACAAGTACTGTAGGTAATGTGCCGCCACCATCGCTACGTCCGAAAAGATTACTTCGCTGGGATTTTGGGGTGAAGTGGGTTTCCTGAGAAATTATTTTGTATGATTGTAACGGAACTGACCATTATTTCCACACAGCTTAGTCCGGGTATAAAATTTACATTCAATGCTTTGCTTGGTTACATTTTTGCTGTGACTGTCATTAATTTTTATTAAGAAGGAGTGAGTGAGTTTTCAAATTATCACTTAAACAGCAATAAATGTAAACACCCGCGTCTTTTCTTCTTATCTTTTTATTTCTGCGGAAATTTACCTTGTAATTTATGCGGGTACTTACAAAGGAAAATTAACAGCGCTACAAGCAAACAATGAAACGACAATACAATCAGATGTCCTTTTTATTTCTATCAAAATGTCGTTGTGACAATTTCTGTGCATATCCTAGCTTTGTCTCCGCCACCATTTTTTCTCCCACTATGTATTCCCAACTTTGTATTCCCCACTTTGTATTCCCAGTATCCCCCACTGTATCCCCCGCTATGAGAGGGAGGATAAGGGTCACGTGAGTTGTGTGCACGAGGCTGACACTCAGCATGGCGCCATCACCTATCGTCAAAATGTCGCGTCACCGAGGGCCGGAGCAGTAGGTGCGTAGGTCATTAGGGGCGTTCATTAACAAGGCAGCTCATTACAATCAACGGCTTCAATGTCCCATCACGGGGAAAGACTCTCAGTCGTTGACAACATGAAATAATACCCAAAATGGGCTTACCACAATCGTGCTTGCCTCCATGTTTACGAGGTGTCAAGCATTGCTAACAAATATTTTTGTTTGCATAATTCACAACCTTACTGTCTGTTGCTGCCATGTCAATAATAAAATAATGTGTTTAAAGACTTTTATTTCATTTTCTTAGCATCGCGTTGCTAGCTTTTCTGCAATTTTGGGCTATTAACCAGAGATACATCAGCACCCCCAGGTTTGCTTTACCATCACTTTACACGTACAGTTCTAGAAGCCGTCTGTTGCTAACGTTGTTGTTGTTGTTGTTGTTGACTTTGAAAGGGAAAGTGCTTCCACCTCTCGGTGATTTCGGACTGTGGGGGATGGGGTCTTTGGGAAATGTGGGTATTGGGGGAAGGAGTGAGGGTATGAGGGAATGGGGAGGTGTGGAGGGATGGTTGCTGTTTTTGTGGCGCCAGATGTGGATCGAACGCAAGATTATATCTGTAGAATGTAAATTATCAGCCAGCCTCCTTGCGCCTGCTTCACAGGACATTTTGCTAACCCTGAGGTACCTTTGCGGGCCCTTGTAGAAAGACAATCCAGATTCACGATTTTTCGGAAATGTCCCTGAGCCATTTAAAGACAAATGTTTTTCTTGCTTAGAACTACGTCAGCATTTTTGGACACTACCCTTTGCTGAGGCCTCGAAATAGCAACCATCCCCACTTCCCAACCAGCAGTCCACTGCTCGGATGCTTTCATTATTATTATTATTATTATTATTATTATTATTATTATTATTATTATTATTATTATTATTATTATTATTATTATTATTATTATTATTAAAATTTTTAAGGAGGTGTGGGGAAGACAACTGAGAATGGTTCATAAAGATGACACCTTGTAATCGGTGAATGCCCATTAGGCAAATTGATATCTTAGTGGGAGCTGAATGCATAGAACTTCTCTTTCTCGAGGATGCCTGTCTCACAACTCTTAAACCATTTATGGCATTACAGTCTGTCTGCTTTTGAAGACTGCTGTAGGCAGGTTTGAGTTAGTGGAGCTCTGTTCCTCCCGAGGTCCACTTCGTGTAGGCCAAAACGAGAATTACTACAGTCACGTTTCTATTGGGGTGGAGAATAAGTGAACACAGTCAGCGCATGCAAGCTTGGGCCAAAGCCCCGAGTTTGGTTGAAACGAGGAATTGTAGACTATCCCCTCCCCAGTCCCCAACTCGCCAGGGTATCCACACGGATGAAGGCTCCATGCAGGGAACACGGTCCCTTGTGCTGGGATGTCATACAGTGATCTCTGGTTATTACAGCAGGTCGGAGCAAACGCTCAATCTGTCGTTGCATACGCAAGCGAGGAAGCCGGTGGGACAGAAGGCGATTAATCGGTGAATAATTGAAAGCTGCTGCTGCTGGACACACTGCACACCCTCGGCATGCATGAGCACAGCTCCCGCGCTTATGTCAGCGGAAGGAAGTGGGTATGGCGAACCCAGTGAGAATGGCGAAAGAGCCGGTGCATGAGAAAACCCAGGTTTTGGAGGGGTATAAACACAGTCTTATGATGATTGTAAACACGTGTTGATAATGGGCATAGACACTGATGTATAATGTGTAAACCTAAGTTTATTACGTGGAACACTTGTATCGTCTATACCCAGGTGACTTCATACACCAAGAGGCAAAATAATTAACAGCAAATTATGCGTCTCTCACTCACACACACACACACACACACACACACACACACACACACACACACACACACACACACACACACACAGGTTACTCATACACAACACTGTACGGAAGATTGCGGGAGATTGACGGAGCACCTGATATATCAAAATCTGCAGCCTTATGTCTGTCAGGTCTAGGTCACGACTTCATCAGGGTGCTGTGAGGCTAGGGAGGGTAGGAAGCAAGGATTAAAAACTTCTGAGACTTTGAAAAAAAAGAGAAAAAAAAAGAATCCGCAAAGGAAAGAAACAAAGTCTGCACAGTAGCAGACGATCACGGGCCAATCGGCGTTTCACAGCTGGGACGCCGAGACACGGAGTTTGCATGCAAACAACACCAGGTGTAAGTTAAGCAGAGGTAGGAAGAGGTGCAGGGTTAGGCCCTGGAGTGGAACGAAGCCAATTTCAGTTTCTCTTGTGCAGCAGGTCACGGTAGTCCCACAGTTTTATGCAAACTCCAAAGCTGTGTAAGAGACAAGTAATAAATAAAAATGATAAAGAGGTTTCCGGATTACGTTGTCTTTGCAGTGCAGTTCTCATCAGCTGGCCATGTGTCTTTTCAAGTGAATCAGATTTATCACCCCACAAATGTCTTCTAAAGAAGGGTTCTTTCAAACTCGTTCTCCCACTGCTGCATACATTTCTTTTAATCCATCCATCCATCCATCCATCCATCCATCCATCCATCCATCCATCCATCCATCCATCCATCCATCCATCCATCCATCCATCCATCCATCCATCCATCTAGGTGAGCGAGCGTTCACGCAAGTGTGTGATACACCAACAGTGGAGCTGTAATGATATTAAACTGTTGTTGACTGCACTGTTCAAAGAACTGCCAAGCATGAGGGAGTCAACACAAACAAGTTTTCTCTTTGGCTCACACACACACACACACACACACACACACACACACACACACACACACACACTAACATACTGCTAATTACGACCATCACCTTTCAGTGTAAACGAACAGTTAAGGACAATGTCTGAAGGTGATCTTGCTGGTCAACTCGCATGCCACAAGATCGGCGAAGGAAAATCGAGTTATCCCTTCTGGAAAAAAGCTTGCAAAGGAAACTGCTACAAATTATTTCATCTGTTTGTCTTCCACTCCATCTGCTACACTGTCTCACTCTCTGTCCCTACCTACCACACCATACCATACCACTCACTCACTCACTCACTCACTCACTCACTCACTCACTCACTCACTCACTCACTCACTCACTCACTCACTCACTCACTCACTCACTCACTCACTCGTTTTGGATAAGCTATTAATTAAAGTCTGACCCTAGACGAGCAGTAAGGGCTGTGAACACTCGCTTGCAAAATCAATCAAACAGGTGGCGTGCATGCAAGCGAAACTAAATAGGCATGAGAGGCGGAAATCCATCAAACTTTTTTTTTAATTTTCGAGAAATATGGAATACGATGAGCATCCGTGCACTGTTTTCTGCACCTGTCGAGCCCTTCTCTCTCTCTCTCTCTCTCTATTTTTCTCTTTCTCTTTCTCACCCTCTCTCGGCAGCGATGATGAAAGGTACAACGTCATTAGAGACTTGGATCTGTTTCAAAAGTTCACATTACACTCGGTCAGAGATGAAACAAAGTTGCGAGCTGACAAACAATTTAACTTTTCTAAAGTAGACGGGACCTGTGAGCGCCTATTGCAATATGACAGGCATAACGGTCAATGAATCGGTCAATAAATTAGCAAACATTCGTACCACCCTAATATCACAATGATCCTCTCTGCATTCTTTCTCCCAGACTCTTCTTGTCAGTCTGTGTTATTCTCAACTCTGTTCTACAGCCACTGGCTGATTTGCTCTCAGGGGTTCTTGTATTTGTAACAAACTGGTCAAGCCTTACTAACCTTTTATGGAAACCTGAAGCTGATTGTCATTATCAGCAACATTGTTGTTGCTCATGTTAGTTTGCATGACTTTCAGTGGTTTAGTATCTTGTGATGAATAAAGTGTATCATTCTGTTCGCAGTAAGCTTCTGGTTAAAGCGAACTGACTTAGCATGATGCTTAGGCCAATAAAGGTTCGTGCTGAACATAACCTTTCTGCACCTAGCGTGGCTTAGAGCACCTAAGTGGATTACAACACAAGAGTGGTTTAGAATGTTAAAACGGTGTAACAACGAGACATGGCTCAGAGGATTGTATGGTCTATGTGCTCACAACTTTGTATGCAACATCGCTCATAATACTGGATGGTACCGCAGCATCTGCTTTGTGGGACATACAGATGTGGTACAACATCTGCGGATGGTACACACAACTAATGCAAAACCCCGAAGCTGTAAATGAGGATGTCTGAGTGGAGAGGACTCTCTCAGCAGGGAAAATCTCTATGCGTGTCAAAGCATTCTGTTCTCGGCTGAAGCTCCTCCCAGTGACAATGCCGTCTTCTTGAGGAAGGAACGAGAGGCAAGTTTCTTACCTGAAGGCCTCCCTTCTTTTACTAGCGAATCACTGTCATCTGTATGTCAGGACAAGAGAGACTGACGTGTGTGTGTGTGTGTGTGTGTGTGTGTGTTTTCGCTTAAGATTTTCATGCTAACAGCGCCATTCACGTCAGCAGGTTGTGAGAAGTCCCGAGGACAGACGCAAGCACACACACACACACACACAGGGTAGAAGAACAGGCAACAGCATATGATGTAAATGAAAAGAAAGAAAGAAAGAAAGAAAGAAAGAAAGAAAGAAAGAAAGAAAGAATTCTCGTTTTTGGGATCTGGAAATAAATATAAAATTTAAATCCCACAGTTTCTTCATTTTGCAGCTTTCAACACTTCTTGTGGTGTGTCTAATTTGTGCACTGCTGTTGTATAGCGGGAGAATATGGGGTACATCGAAGCAGATCACATTAAACTGTTAAACAACTTTGTTTTTTCCCATACTAATTGATTTATTCTGACACATTGTAAATGTCATCATATTCACACCCCTTGTCCCTGTCACACAAGGAGCATAAGTACTGGTGGTTCTTTGCATGCCCGTGCCCTCCAAGAAGAGGTGAACAAAGCGAATGCACTCAGCCCCGAGTCTTTGTTGGAAATGTCAGCTATGTCGTTGTTCGTACCCTTTTTCGCACACAAGCCATAAAGGTCCTCCGATAATTTAGCAGAGAACAAACGCGGTCCACTCAAAGCGATGACGGATGCAAAATGTCAGATGTTTGGGACAAAGTCCACCTCTTCAGCATCAAGGCGAGGCCCCGGATGTAAGCAGGCCTCAGAACACGTGCAGAAATCTTGTCTATAAAAATGTGCAACCAACCTTTGCTGATTTATGGAAACCAACCTTTACCCTGGTGGGTACATATATCCTCTTGCGTTAGCCACTCCAGACAGTTTGACTGTTACTGGAATCGACTGATTAAAATAAAAATAGAGAACAAGACTTGGGTTAATTATAATGGCGCTATGTCCAGCTTAGACTGTTTATAGTCCTGTGTCTTTTTACCGTGATCTCTCCCTCTCTCTCACACACACGCACACAATAATCCACTGTCTGGACGCCATATTGCCAATGCCAGTTACTCTTCCCTTGTCAGTCGTGAACCTGTGCATAAAGAGATCCACTTTACACAGAAAACGAAAATATTGAATGTTTTCATGAGCATGCGTTGACAAGCAGATGGAAGAAAAAGTGATATTGTTTTACGGTCGGAAGAACAAAAACAACTCCTCTGCCGTACATTTCTCTCCACTTGCAGGAAGATGACGTTGCACCCTGTTGGCCCTCCTCTGACCTCTTGGCTTGTTTGTTTAGGAAGTTCGCGCTTTCACAGCTGGCCTCCACAAAATGATCATATGCGTTCGGTAGAATCTACAATAATACTCCATGGCACGAGGGCCCTTGCCCATGGACCGGAAGTACGCCTGAGAAGTTTCTTCCCCTTGGCTCTACAGGGAGCACAACAGAAGCCACACGACACGGAGCTCTAGGTTATCTACAGGTTCTCGAGGTCTGTGCTAGCTTCCACCCAGACGATTCCGCTTTGCTTTCGTCATGTAGCTATACCTCCCCTTCCCCCCACAAGATAGTTTTACGTGCACTTCATGGTTACGGCCCCCAAGGGCAGAAGGTCGAGATTTGATGCAAAGCACGAAGCGCTGACAAGGAGCTTGCATTCTGCACCCTAGCCACGAGAAATGCTGATAAGGCTATTCAGAGGGAGGATGATAAACGATACCCTGTATCCCAAGTCCTGCGGTTTTCACCGAAGCTTTAGTCGTGTTAAGTTAAATGGCTGGAAATATTTCCCTTGCTTGCACATACGCGCTGTGGATGCTAAGCGCTGTGTTTGAATCAAGTCCATCTTTGTACGTTTACTTTGTACTAACGCATGCATTATTGCACGCATAGTGATTTCACCTTCGACTTTCTTTCATATTCCTACTTTCTGCCCTTCCTCCAGGGGCATGTTCTGCTGATGCTGACGTTGATTATACATTTTTAGAAGTGGAGGGGGTTATAGAGAATATTTTACATTGCAAGCTTAGGTGACTGGTGTACGAGACAAATCCGACATATAATTCTGGATTATACCCATGGTAGGAGTCCCAAACGTACTTCCTCGTGTGAAGGTACGGTCAATAACCTGTGCATGAAAGACTTCATATAAACAGTCAGTTAACTCTACAACAAGAAATATGAGCAACAGCACAGGGAAGACATCATGGCGAACAAGATGAAGATGAGGAAGTGAGTAGCGAAATGAAGTCTTTTGCTGCATTGTGAAATACATTACTGAAAATGGTGGGTTTTGTTTTCGGACTTGAAAGCTTGGAATGTGGACACAATTCAAAAGGGCGGAATGTCACAAAGGTGGGTCCAGAGAAGGAGAAGGGAGTCTCATGCGTGACAAGGAGAGGTCAGCACAAGCAGACCGAAGAGACTGACTCGGGTGGTAGGGCGTGAGTTGCTCAGACGGGTAGAAATGCAAACAGTTTTCAGTACGAAAGACTAACAAAAGCACTGGAGCAGTTTTTCGCGACATCCCAGCTTATGTAAACCATGCAGCTATGTAAATATTCATAGATGAGAATTTGGAGTGATGCGAGTGTACATACGTACGATTGTGTGTGTGTGTGTGAGAGAGAGAGAGAGAGAGCGTGTGTGCGTGCGTATTGCTAGTGTGAAATTGTTCCTATATACGAGAGTGATAACATGACATCATGTGTGGGATGTGCTGGCATACTCTAGCCCTCTGATGTGAAATATAAGCAACAGGTGTAAGAAGTAGACAGCAAGGTCTCAGCCCTTGTCTGTGTTCAAGACATAAATATCGCTTTTGTCTCCTCTAGAGGGCGCCTGTCCAAGGATCTGCAACGGGTTTTTTGTGAGGTCTTTTTTTTTCTTTTTCGGAAACGACGAACGAACCCTTCCACGTTTTCCCCCTAAGTTTCCATGTTACTGCTCTGAGGCAGCTTCCCAAAGAAGTCAAACCCCCATGTGCACTTGGAAACGCTGCTTGGGGTAAGTTTTTCAGACACGTACTCGCTCGTCAAAGCACTGGTAGGGCAGACGTTTATTCTTGCTTAAAGACAGGCTGAGATATTTTCTCCGAGGTAGGGCCACCCGGGGCATATTGCGAGTTTTCCAGAAACAGTCGTTCCTGTCAGGATGATCGCTGTGGTCTTCTGTTGCAGTTTTTGTACTGCCCCCCCCCCCCGTTGTGGTCGGGTTAATGAGCGATGGTTTGACTAATTAGATTAAAGAGTTTAAATTTTTCTTAAGTATTTAAATTCCCTGTTTTGATCCTCTTTGACAAACATTCTCATGACAAGTTTGTCAAGGATAACCTCAGGTTTATCATGTGCAAGTGCAAATTTATTATGTGCAAAACTAAGTGTTCATTATTTCGAAATGCCAAAATGTGTGATCAGATCGGTTGAGCACGTCATCCCATAAGGGCAAACGAGAATATTATTTGAATAGTTCAGACAGACAGGACCGCAGCCATTCCATGAGGGGAAAAGGACAAGAAATCGTTGTTTTACTAGCGAAAAGAAGAACGCGGGTATCAAGGACTCAGATCCTTACACCATCCACGTTTGTGATGAGATGTACACCGTTAAACGATAGAAGAAAACCGTCATGCGGTGAGTGAGTGAGTGAGTGAGTGAGTGAGTGAGTGAGTGAGTGAGTGAGTGAGTGAGTGAGTGAGTGATCTTTAATGCCAAGGACTCATGGTCATTAGAGTGAGTGAGAGAGTGAGAGGGGCGTGTGGGTGAGTAAATAATAGCCAAAGGTTCCACTTAAAACAATAAATACAGAAACGCGAGAAAAATGGTGATGGTGATAATAAAGAAAACACGATCAGAAAAATGAGAAAAGTGAGGTAAAGGGCTCAAAAGAAACAAACAAGAATTACAAACAAGGGAGAAGGAGGGCAAGACGGCAGAATTAAAAATAAGACAAGTGACATAAGGTACAAGGAATGACAGAAAAATGTGGGCAGGAGATAAGGAGAGTGTCAGACATAAAGAAGGAACGAAACAGTTGAAAGAAGTAAAATAAAAATGACGACAAAAAAAGTAAGAAATGAAACACAACTGCCACCATTAATATTGCCTCCATGAAAGAAGAGATAACAGCTTCAAAAATGCCAGAAGCTTTATAGCTACATTTAACTGTCTGTCTCTCTTTCAATTTATATTTGTGTATGGGCGTGCATGCGTGTGTACGAGTAACATTTTAACGTTATGTCTAAAAAAAGAAAGAAAGAAAGAAGAAAGAGACCAAAGTATTTTTTTGCTGTGCCAAAATAAGCCTGTGTCGGTGAAAGTGAGAGCGCTGTCTATTCTCCCATCTTTTCTTAAAGGTCTAGTCGGGGGCAACTTTTCTTTCTGGTAACTGGGTAAAGCTTAGTGAGACATACTATTTCCTCAAATCTGAGTAAAAAAATTAGTATATCGTCCCAGATTTTCCATTAGCTGAGGTCTTGAGAAAGTAAATATATCCATGTATAACTCTGGCGCTAGTTGCACAACATATTTCTCAAACTTAAAACTTTTCTAAAGAAGCGAATTCAGGTTTTTTCGCCAAAAATCGCTCTTATTCTATGCGTTGCGTTTGTTTAAGAAGTTTACATTATTTAAAACAATTTTAGTTTTAAGAGTTCAATAAAACTGATTATCTAAATATGCTTAAGACCTAAAAGTGTTTGATATTAGAAATCTGTTATGAAACTTTCCCCTGATGTCATGGTGTTGACGTCTTTTTGTGCAACATAATGCTCGTACGCGAGTATTTCGAGAACGGAGAAGAGGTGCTCACCCACATTTGGGCAAGTAGTATTCCTTGAGTTTATTATTGAGTTTCATTCAAGCATTAGAAAAACATTGCACACCACTAGACCTTTAAGCTTTCCACAGCCATCCTTCGAGCGTTGCCTGCCTGGCCGTGACATAGTCTTAGTCGTAGTTTCGGAGTAAAATATACCACTTCCCTTCCCCTAGCCTCCACAACCATTCCTTTGTAGTTGCCATCAGTGTGGGCTCACTCTACCACAATAGGCTCGCTCTACCACAATAGGCTCACGCTATCACAACAGGCTCACGTCAAACGTGTCAACAGGTGCCATAGTCGAATCCCAGACACTTAATCCCCAGACACTTAATCCCAAGACACTCAATCCCCGAGACTTAATCCCCTAGACTTTTAATCCTCAAAATGAAATTTCAACTAAAAAAACTGTGAAGTGAATGAAAAATTTAATTCAAATTCAAATAATTATTTTCATGTAAATATAAAAATAAGTTTGACAATTAAAATAATACTTAACTTCAACATCTATAACATTAGTTAAAGTTCATGTGAGCTATTAAAGTCAATGTTCTTCAACAATATGATATGAAAAGTGTTGTTAATCGATATGACAGGTAAGCTAATGATCGAAGGTACAGAAGACGATCCATTGCCTCATATCGCTGTACAATGTTGCTAATTCTCATGGTTAATTCAGCCTACTTCCTTCTTGGACGTTTCTCTCTCCCGGCGCATGACTGTAGAACAGATGCCTTGTGTAGGTGACAATCCTTACATAGACCATCAAGGAATGTCCACATTGTTGGATGGTGACAGGTGAAGAGAGATTGGAGGGCATGATGCCAACCCTCCACAGCGTTGTTTGTTCGTGCAACACCTCCGTGCTTCCACCCCAGACAACATCTCTATACTAGCACATACGCCCCCCTTTCTTGCATAAGGGGCCTCAGGCTGGTCAGCAAGCCACCCTAGACCCTAATAGGGGCGATTGTTACGTCTCATTAGAGTTACCACGCGACACATTTCTCTTACGGTTATAATATTTCAAGTTCACAAAATAGCAGTTTTGAGTGTTGTGTCGCGATTTGGGGGCATTTTTGAGGATTAAGTGTCGGGGTATTAAGTGGCTAGGGATTAAAATGTCTAGGGGATTAAGTGTTGGGGATTAAATGTCTAGGGGATTAAGTGTCCGGTCACCACCATAGTCATAGGTAGATCGGCAGACAAAGACTTTACATTTGAATGTTACTAAAAGACTAAAAGACTGCCGCTGTACTATTTGTAACCAGAATCGGGTTAAAATATTTTTTCGGTGTTAATAGCATAAAGTGTAAAAAAAAATTAACTGAATCTTCTCTTCAGTTTTTTTTTTTTTTACACCTCCTCAGCATCTTCCTTGAGGAAAGTGCGAAGACTGCAAGGAAATATTCGACCTCAAGCTCATTCCTGAGCTATCACTGTTGCCGAGCCCAGTGATTGCATGTAAAGCCGGTCTCACACTGCTCGACATCACCAGTAGCCACTGCGATTAGCCTGTCAGGCTTGACACTTACTTGGCCTGGCGCCTGGCCAACCTGGGCGCTACTTCACACCGGCTTCCATCTCTGACACCTGCCGCCATTTGGTGGACAGAAGAAGCACCGGCCGTGCCAGCAAACGCCAGGTGAAACACACCGCTATTCTGAGTAATCTTCCTTTGATCAAAGTGCACGTCCCTTTGATCTTTCCTGCCAGACTCCTGCTGAAGTGTCTGTCTGTCTGTCTGTCTGTCTGTCTGTGCGTTAATGATTGCATTGCGTCATTTTGTGGAAGAACGGGTGTCCAAATAATACGATGACGGTAATCATTGTCGTCATCCTTGTGATAACACATCATTATCATCATCGTCGTCGTCCTCAGGGCAATGGCCTTGTGAGTGCATGGGTTTGCTGATCTGTCTGACGACGTCATGCTAGCGCTAGATACGTGAAGGGGTAGCTGCTAGAGTACTGTCAAGGCAACAACAACAATAACAACAAAGCATCCACCCACCCTCTCACCTACGCACGCTTACCGTTTTAAGCATCTGCCAGAAGTCTTTTATCCCCGCCCTTGGCACCTGCTGGGGCCGAGTAATTGATGGGCACAGTTTTCCCCCCTCACCTTGTCTTCTTTCATTTACTCACTGCTTCACTCTCTCACTCATTCTCTCTGTGTGCATGTATGTGCTTGAGAGAGAGAGAGAGAGAGGCAGTGAGTAAATGAGAGAAGAAGACAAGGCGAGAGGAGCATGTGTGTGTGTGCGTGTGTGTGTGTGTGTGTGTGTGTGTGTATATATATATGTGTGTATGTGTAGGGGGTGTATTGGGTTTATAGTATACCCACCCTTGCCTTCTATGTAACAGAATCTGATGAAGACCTCTAATTTCACATAATGGATACCCACAGCAATAAAAAGTCGGAGGGTGAAAGTATACAGACGAATATATATATATATATATATTATAATTATATATTATGTTACTATGTTACAGGGCCAGCAAAAAATATGTGCCGCAGAGGCTCTCGTTATCTGCCGAGATTTTTGCACCAGTAGTCTATCGCTGGTTTTGACCCAATAGTCTATCGCTGTAGTCACATTCAACGTGGACCGGAGGTTGTGCTACTTTACAGTAGAAGCTTTTCGTCGTCACAGATGCTTGAGCTTCAGTTTACAGTGCGATCATGTGATCAGCACGCACGCACGCACGCACGCACGCACAACCTGTCTGCTCGCGAGCCTTTTGTGGGAGATGGATGTCGAAATCTGATGATTATGTCGCCCATCGGGGTGCCAGTACTATGTGAACATACATAGAGCATCATCCATTTATTATGCAGCGATAATGTTTGCCAGTCACGCCATGGCACTAGAGCGAGGCGGCAGTTTCACGAGTCACGCATGAAAAAAAATACTGGGAAGTGCTTAGTAAGCTTGCAGACACCCTGACGACTCGAAGAACTCTGCTCCTGGTAGGGCTACCGTTATTAGAATAGGGGATATTTTGTCAAATATTTAGCGCATGCGTAGTACACATTTGCCGGTGATCAAACCAGAAGTTGGAGGTAAAGACTGTCAGCCCCTTGACATCAGTTTGCACGGCGTAAAACGCAACCAACCAACTATTGACGTCAGTTCCTGTTACCGAGACATACCAACATAAGAAATGGGTGTAAAATATCACTGTTGTCTTATCCTGCAACCATAATAATAATAATAGGCAGAAGTAATAGACAACTTGTGATATGTTGCTCTAGAAGTGTGTGTGTGTGTGTGTGTGTGTGTTTATATGTGTGTATGGGAAAGATTGTGTGAGTGTGTATGGGAGAGAGAGAAAGTGTACGTGCGCGCGTAAAGAAAAGCTCAGAAAAAATCTCATATTAATCTAATTTTAAAAAATTCAGAAATCCAGAAACAGCAGCAAAGAATAATTTCATGACCGACTATGAATCTACTTACACAGAGACATATTAAAGAAAGTTGGCCAAGGAGGAAAACTGAAGACCAAACGGTTGCTCTAGATATCAAAGAGCGTGACAACACGATGATGATGGATACAATCTCAAATCGACATGAAACCTTCACCTTTATTCTTCTTCTAATCATGAAACTAAACATGCTGTACCGTCTTGTCTTCAATTGAAATCCAGACAATATTTCATGATTTTTGTTTTTTAACGTCTGCCTTTTTTCTTTTCAAAACTTGAAGCCTTTCTCAGACAAATGATGGGAAATTATTTACTTTCATAAAGATCTCATGCATCTGTGTGGGATTATGCCTGCGAGTCTGTCGATTTTCGTGGCATATATTTATTCTGTCTGCTTGAAGCATCTTGTCTGCCTACTTTTCTTTGCGTCTGTGCCTGCCTGCCTATCTGTCTTCGGTTTGCCTGTTTGTCAATCTGGGCCTTTTCATCCTCTTCTCTTGATCACGGTACCAAACGGAGGCGCGCGCGCGCGCACACACACACACACTCTTTCTCTCTCTCACACACACATTCTCTCTCACACACACTCTCTCTCACATACACACTCTCTCTCTCTCTCACACACACAGACACACACACACACACACGCACAATTACCAGACGACAAAGACGAGTACAACAACATGTAGCTGCCTGGAATATCTGGGTTTTGTGCGTGAGTGCCCGCTTTCGGACAGTGCTCCCAGTGCCAGACGATCAGGGTGGGTTAGGTATCCTTCGGATTTCGCATACGCACACGAGAACCGAACTGCGCCAAGCCCATGAATTCTCGCGATGTAACCGTACGACTACCGACAGCCATCTGATCTCGCTCATAGACGTTAATTATGCCGCCACTAGGACGGCTTTATGCGCCTGCAATAAAGAGATACCTGTGCTGACGCACAACACACGTGTGTACTGTAGTAGGCAAGTGCATTGTAGTAGACGCCCTCGTCAATCTAGCTAACTACGTCAGAAATGGATCATTTTTTGTTATCAATGTCCTGAAATCAGCTTTTTTTCCCTTTCGCAGTCGTTAAAATGCATTTCTAGGGGAACAGAGTGCTGAGCAGTCTTTTTTTTCAGGAAGCAGGGATGGGCATGAAGGATTTTACTTGTGTTTTCTGCACAGCGAACGGTATTTCTTACAGTTATACACAAATTATTATCTGCACATACTGTAGATGAGCGTATATTATCGTGCGCTCGTGTGTGTGTGAGAGAGACAGAGAGGGGGGAACGTGCTTGCTTGCGTGCGTGCGATCTTGTGTGTGTGTGTGTGAGAGAGAGAGAGAGAGAAAGAGATGTATAGAGGCAAACATCGGAATCTTTATGTTTGTAGTTTTAATGCATATATACATACATACACGAAACGGAAGGCTGATTGGCTGGACAGACAGACCGAAAGGTAGACCAGTTATTACACCAGACTTCTCACCTCTTTCTCGCCATCAGGATGTAAGTGTGGACACATAAATGTCTGCGACTTACCCGTGGAAGAGGAAGAGAGAGACAAACACCACAGTCCAGGACACCATGATAACTTCCTGCACGTCTGGCCGGATGGCCGGCCCTCTTGCTGCGATAATCCCGTATAACGTTACGGCGCGGTCTCTGCGCCTGGCGCTGCACCCAGCAACTCTCTGTCTCGACTTCAGCACCGCCTGCTCCGCTTTGCTTCCTCACAATTTCTCGATTTTTTTTCACAGTTTAGTTTTTTTTTCTCTCCCCAGACCCTGGAATAACCAGCACTGAGAGCTTTAGATAAGCAGAGCTCTTTCACACCTGAGTATACACTCTTAAATTTATACACACAGGCGCACAGACGGGCGCCCGCCTTCATACACGTATTACGGCACGCGTTTTCTCGCAGACTCTCTCACATTCACACAGTCCCCCTCCACACACACAGACACACACACACACACACGCGCACGCACGCACGCACGTACGTACGTAACAACTTAAAATAATTCCTACTTCTTTGTTGACCGTTTTAGTTCAGCAGCAATGTCCAAAGTTGGCTGTCAAAGGACATGTGATTGTTGTGTGTAGCTAGTCCTCAACTTCTCCCCCTTGATGTAGTGGACAGATCGCAAATGACCGCAACAATACTTGACTGCAAGCAGTGCCCCTCATCTACCAAATCTACAAGGGAATCAGCTATAACAAGTAAATAATTCTAAAACAAAAAAAGTAGCTCACATCGTCAGTTGTCATCGCTTCCTCACCTGCAGCACCTGGTGTGAATTCCCACCACAGACCTCAACACTCTTGGCAGCTGGTTGAACTGGAAAGTCACTGTTCGCCCATTACTCAAGAGTCAAAAAACCGAGGAAATAAAACATACTCGTCTGCTGACTAAAACTTCTGGGTAGGCGGGTGGGGGGGACTCGGTTGCAGAAGTCGTGGTGCACGTGCACAGTGTGTTGGGCGCTTGTGCAGCAACAGCAGGCAGCAGCAGACGAAGAAGAATTAAGTCTGACAATCCTGCCTGGTCGTGACTTCTTGCAGCGAGTGTAGTAAACACACGTGTATAGTAAAGCGCGGGGTCATGCAGATAAGCAGGGTCAATCGCGCAAGTTCGACGCGTGTACGTCACATCCAGGCGGACCGCAGGCGGTGAGCGGTGCGGCAGAGTACACACCTGCCGACTCTCACCTTCATTTTCTTTGATTAAAGGTGTCGATGACCGGCGAAGACGACGGGTACAGGGGCGGAAAGAGTCCAAGGAATTATTTTCTTTGCTCTGTACCAAAGTAAACCTGGGGAAGGTGGGAGAAGCAGCAAAAAAACAAAAACAAAAAACTGCTTCTGACGCGCGTGCCAAATCGCCCTGCCGCCTGGCTTCCGCTGCGCGAGCTGGCAGTTAAACGGCGGAAGAGTTGGAGTGACGCACACATCGTCTCCACCAAGGCAGGGATGGCTCAGAAATAGGTGGCGAGGAGGCGACTGTGTGTGGGATCTGTATTTTAAGTGTCTGGTTTGCCACTGGGGGTCACCGTGAGAACACCATGCTTGTCAGGCTATACCAGACTGTCAACGACAACGGCAACACACCTAAATAAACAAACAAAGACAAACACAAAACAAATATGTCATCGAACAAACTAGAAGACCAGAAAAACTTTCAGCAGACTTTCCGAGATCACACTTTCCAGGGCTGACAACTTCAAGACACTCGCTCCGAATGTATGAAGACTGACAGGCTTTTTTTTCCCGATGGTTGCGATTGTCTTTAACTGACTTTTGTTATCGTCGTGACATGCGCAGAAACTAGCCTGTCGAGAGCTTTCTGGTGATTCTGATCTGCGTCACCCTTGACTTTCAATTCTCAGCACTGATATCCACAAGCTTACACACACTCACCAGCATCGACACCAGGGTCTTCCCTTGTAACCCTTGTCACTCGATGGTCCTACAGATTTCGATGGAATTGTCTGCAGTTTCAGTGTCACCTTCTGTTTCAGAGCGAGACGTTGGCTCTAAGCGCTCAGCCATGAGAAAAAATATTTGAAAATTGATTCATTTGTCAGTATTTACTTTCTTGCTCTTCTTTCTTTTCATTCAGTCTTTTCATTGACCGGTTTTACTCTAGATTTGAACAGCAGCACTCTATCATCCGCTGAGTAGCAAACCATGTGATTGTTACCAATAACTAATGTTTCTCTTTTGTCAAGACCTTGCCTTGCCTGTACGTTTCTTCCTCAAAGCCTCATGATGAGTTTTGTAAGGTTTAGTCTGTGGTCCTTAGCACATTATTTCTGTACCTTTACTTACTTATCTCTGTTATATGCTCAAGCTATTGCTATGGCCGATAATGATCTGTTTGCTTTTACTGAAGATAAAAGGTGCGTCTGTGTTTGAGTATCTGTAAAGGCATGTCTATATGAAGACTACACACACACACACACACACACACACACACACACACACACACACACACACACACAGACACACACACACACACACACACACACACACACACACACACACACAGTGAATAAGGGAATGTTATTGTCAATCTTTCAATGTCATCAGGTCTCCCATACTTTGTCCACTTGCTTTGCATTTTGATATTCACCAATGCTGTGCTCATTCATGTGAATCTTGAGGATTTTGTATTTAAGCTTAACTGGTGCAGATTGTGAAATAATCTAAATCTCGTATCAAAGAATTATCGTTAGAGAACCAAAGAGTTGTCCAAGTATCTATTATCGTTAGAGAACCAAGGAGGTTGTCCAAGTGTGGGTATTTAGCTCACGAGTAGAGCTATTCATGAGTAAAGCCGTCAACTAACCAATCAAATTGCAACTCTCAGTCTAGCTGCTAGTCATCTGCCATCTCCTCTACTCCCTAGCCACGGTGACATTTCCCCCCCAACATTATCCAGTGGCGTTAATCATTTTGACCTCTTTCCACGGTGGCTTCGCGAATGGGTTGTCAGTGGGACAATGAGAAAGTGTATATTAGGCTAGCGGGCTGTCAGTGGAACCTAAGGGAACACTCAGAATGTGAAGTATTATTGGACTGTCAAGGAATTTTCTGTTAGCAGTTTGTCGGTGAGAATAATTGTTCAGTCATTCGTCCATTGACTGGTTCCGGTTGCTGGAGGGGAGCACATGGATAAAGGCGGCAGCTGACAAGGCCTGTCACCCAGGTTGTCTTGGGCGATGGTGAGCAGATCCTGCCCAGGATGACCAGTCCACGCCCTCACGTTCATAAGCCAGTTCTTCCTCTGGCCACAACAGCGGCCACCCACCAAGGTGCCTTGAAGGACATCTTTGACAAAGTGTTGCCAGGTAATGGCCAAACCAGACCAGCTTACGCCATTTGACTGTAGCAGGTAGAGGTTCCTGTCCCCCACTAGTCTGACGACCAGGCTTTGTACAAAGTCATTGGTTTTATTGCTTGAGATATCTACTGTATTAGCGGGCTGTCGGAATGATGGCGAGTGACCCATAAGTGAGCAAACTGTTCGCGGATGTCTTCAGTGCGCACTCAAAGAGTTTCGAGAAGTTCACAGTTATTAATAACGATGTGTGTGTGTGTGTGTGTGTGTGTGTGTGTGTGTGTGTGTGTGTGTGTGTGTGTGTGTGTGTGTGTGTGTGTGTGTGTGCTTGCATAACTTGACAAACTCTGGAGTTCGCGTCTTCTCGGAACTTTTGCAAATCTAGTGGGTTATTTATAGTTCAAAGAACACTATACCTTAAAAAAAGACGTTTCCATATTCTCTTTAAAAGCCAAATCTCTTTAACGGCCTGAAAACTGGTAAAGGAAATGAAGGTGTCATTCTCAAGTGCAGCTGTAAACGGAGCCATTTTGTTTGTTTTTACAAACCAAGTCAAATGGATTTCACTCCTCCCATACCCCTTCGAGCCACGCAAAAAACCTGCTTCGGTAAAAGGTGCATTAATTTCGGCTCTTAACAGCATTGATTTGTTTATGTTCGATTTTGGTTTCTTATCATCTGTTCTTTTGATTGGCTTATCTTGGTCTCGATTTTTTTTCTCTTTCGACCCTTTTACCTGCACGTCCTGAGTTTTTGCCGGAGTCTCAGTTTGTTGAACGGACGTGCGGTTCATTTTCCACGAAACCAACCGTTTCTTGCACATTTTCTGCTGCAGCTTTCCTGCCGCATCCGCTCAGCTTACCCTCTTCTTGCTTTTCCTACCATCTGTTTTTGTCTTTTTCACTCATCTTTAAAGCTCACGCGGGTTTTATTTATTGCATAGACTATTCTTATTTATTATAAGATTTATTTCTCACCTACTTAATATATGATTTATTCATATTTATTTAAGGTTTATTCATGTTTATAATAAGGTTTATTTGTACTTATTATAAGTTTATTCTATTGACTTTCTTTTGTTCTTTACAGATATTTGAGCATCTTTGGGATTTGCTTGTACGTTTGGAAAAATGAAAGTTATTATGGATTTTGTATTTTTTAAATAAAGGTTTTGTACAGCCAGGTCACGAATAAAATAACTGTCAGTAATAAAATAACGTTTCACAGGTTGAAGTACCGGTCAAATATATTCACATCAGAACGAAGCATGTGATGGAGCTATCATTCTTGTAATGGTGTGAAGCTAGAAGACCTGGTCTGATTTATGTTTCTGTGTTAAGAAAATATTCGAAGTCGCTAGAACGATCTGGAATCGTTCCTTCTGCCGCATGCCTCATGGGACTGAAGCCTGCGACGTGTGCATTGAAACAACAGCACGTGTGCTGCTACAACAACAAATACAGACTGGCCGACACGTCTGCAGTATTACACCTTGAATGTTCTTTCGCATTGCTTTTTAAAATTTTGGGAAGATGTCTGACACTGACACTCACGTGCTTTAGTTGTGTTTGTGTGTTGTTTTTTTTTCATTTGACAGCCAGATATTTCTACAGTCACTGACTTTTATACGAAAACATGGAACCTGACAAAAACTAGATGTAAAAGACAAGAACCTACAAAGAGACGGAGCATGGAATGATTGTTGTTGTTTCTTCCGGGGCAGCTGGTGACAGTGAGTAAAGTAAATGTCACCAAGATACTGTCGTGGGTTCCTATCTCGACTCCGACATACCTCTTACTCGCTGCGACCCTCATGGGGATGACGCCAGTAGTTTTCACCGGGTACTCTAGCTTCCTCCAACCTGTATATGTGTGTGTTTCATTACGTGTAATGTGGTTCCCTTTAATTTTGCTCTCAATTGCCAGAATCTGTTTTCTTCTCTCTAGCAAATGTTGGGGGAAATAGCTGTAAAAATTAACAGTATTTATTTATTTATTTATTTATTTATTTATTGAGACAACACATTCCCATATACTGCGAAATTCATTTCCCTGTCTGAAGGGGAAATGGTAAGGTTAGAAATTCCATTATTAAACAACATCAACAAGTTCTGACATAGATAAACACACACATTTTAAGCAAAACTTTGTTTTACAGACGTGTCCTGTTTTCTATTCTTTCCAGAGGCTTCACGGGGAATGTCTTCTAATCATGCAAGTCGTTTGCTGCCATCGACGAAGAATTCTTTTCCAATTGTCGTCACGAAGACTTGTTGCCTAGTTGTTTCAAGGATGAAAATAAAATCTCAGTGTGATGTGGTCAGAACGCATGATGGAGAGTATTGCGTTCTCCACCCTTTGCTTCCGATGCGTAGCTATCTCTGAGGTAGGCTTACCTCCGCGCCATGGCTTCGACCCCAGGTTATTGGCACGTGAGTGCTATTGTAAGAGTGAAGATCGTGGTGCGGTGTCCATGAGGACGTTAAACTAGGCAGGCGCTTAAATTCTCGCAGCGTTTAAGAGTATCTGTACCCGACTACACCCTTGTTAGCAGATCCTTACTAAAAAGCCCCATCTGTCAGAACTAACTCGACCGGGGGTTGCAGGTACTATAGCTATCTGCGAGAAAAAGACGCCGTAGGGGGTATTAGTCATAGTGAACTGGCGTCAGCTCTATATCTGCCATCACAAAATAACTTGTTCCTTCTTATTATATTCTACTTAACTGTTTTTTCTTTGATGCTATTTTAAAAGATGTTCGACTTTAAATGTTGCCTGCAGCCGCCAGGTATTGGCGTTGGCATCGATGTTGTTTGGTCTCAGCTGGGACACAGCTCTCAAGCTAAGGTCTGAAGCTTTAAGAATCCAGTGGAAGCAACATGAAAACTAAATAATCTAAAGGAAACAACCGGAAAAGGGAAAAGCTAGCTCCAGCAGCGTGGGGTGGGTGGGATGACACGATAGGGTTTCAGAGCCACGACATCAATCTACAGACAAACGTTCTCCATGACGCCCGGCGTCTTGTACAGACACGGGAAAAACCCCACCGCCGGCACGAAAACGCCAGCTCACGCGTCGCGAGCATTTGTCATCTTTACCCGCCTGCTGCATCTGAGTGCGCGCGCGCTGCTATTTTGGCCAGGATACTCAGCCGCATTATTTTGAGAAGAAGATAGGTATCTACACTCTACAGCGAGTTGACTACGAGTTAGAACCCACACAGCGTTCTTTGGTGGCAGTTCTCTTCCTTTTCTTTTTAATGAATGCATGTCTCGATCAGTCCTCATTGCCGAAGTCTCCACTGAGACCGCTAATGGCATTCACCTGCTACTTGGCAGCTAAATGCAACTGCCTGGAGACCAGACAGTACTCAGCTTCTTATTTGTTCACCGACAGTTTAAGAGCATTAAAGAAGAGTAAAGAAGAGGACTACAAAACCAATTATGCTTGATGTCGCTTAAAATGAACTTTGAAACCCAAGTTTTTACAAATTATGGCTGGCTATTCTGTGCCATTTTATCAACCCTGTTCTTTATACGTCACTGGGTTGTTATCTGTGTGTGTGTGTGTGTGTGTGTGTGTGTGTGTGTGTGTGTGTGTGTGTGTGTGTGTGTGTGTTGTTTGTGTGAGAGGAAGAGAGAGTATATGTTAGTGGCCGCATACGTGCTTACTTAGATTTTTATTACACATTAAGTTTTTGGATGACACTTTGGGTATCCTTTTGAGTTACATTTTGCAGGTATTTGACATCTGGAAACTGGTCACAAAGTGCAGGCCACACACACACATATATATTCATGTAGTTCCTGTTAACACTGCTTCTCATTGCCAGCAGCTGTTTTCAGGCCTAGACCAACCCAGCCACCGACATACGCGCCAAAAGAAACGAATGTCGCTGAGGAGAGCATTGTATGATGCAGCAGTTGGTGTCTAGAGTAGCTCAGGCCACTTGCATCTGTATCAAAGGCAAGGTAGAGCCTCTCTATCACTGCACTCCATATAGTCAACCCCATGAGGATTACTGTACATAATTAACCGCATCTTATTTCCATCTCACAGTGTCGCTGCTTTGAGGGCCCATTACTCCGCCTGATGAAAGCAAGGACCAAGCCATTGACCTCTTAAAGTTCCTTAACACGTTTGTTATTTGTTCTGCTCTTAAAGCTTTTGATGTTTTCACGGTACAAGAGCGTTGCTAAGGGTATAGCTGTGTACATGCCGCGTGTTATCCACCGTTGAGAATTTATTTTGCTGTGGACTCTGAATTCATGCAACAACACTTCACTTCTACTTTTTTTTTTACTGCGGGGTGTTTTGATACAACAGCAATGCCTACCGACGCACCTAATTATCAGTTATCTGATGAGGAACCATGACAGTGGTCCCTAATGTAGCCTTGAACAGTTGTATCGCTAATGCTCTCGACATCTGTTAGTAACCCATCGCACTTACACTGACATTTTTCTTCCTCTCCCCTCTCTGCTCCTTTCATATCCCCTACTCCGCCCTCGCGGGAGGTCATTTACATGGCGCACAGCTTTAGTCTGTGAGACGCGAGCGGTGGAAGTAAACAAGACGTTATTTCCGATACAAAACCAGCAAGTCGCGTGTCGAGAATCCATGGCGGCTATTTTCGGCAACATCCGCTGGCAGTTGCGCCTGCGCAGGACACGCAGTTCCGGTCTTCCGATCCTAGCCGCAAACCGGCCTACCTCGCAGACGACTTGGGAAAAAAAGTAGCCATGACTTTGTTACACGAATATTTGCACGGGATCTTTCACACTCGTAGTCTTAATGCCTTCGTATCTGAGACCTGTTAGTCCTAGTGTGAGACCAGTTAGTCAGTGACCTGTTGGCTTCTGACCTGCTAGTGTTTGCGATATAGTTCACAAATTCTAGCACCTATTGAATGTTGCCAGTCCACACACTATCAAACAAAATTTTGTGTTTAATTAATGAAAATTCTTTACAATTTTCCATGCTTGGTGCCGAAAAAGTGTAGTCTGCTGATAACAGTGAATGTTATTGATGGCTGAACCGGAAAATATGTTTCTTTTCTGCAAATGATGAATGGAATAGACATGAAACATTATATATCTAATGTTTGTGTTGCAGTCTTCACGGGCTATGACATGTTATTAAGGCCAAGCAGTTCATGAGGAGGTAGATGTATCCGTCACCGTATGTGATACGCCCTTGATAAAGAGACAGTGATAACGAGTTTTATATCCTCTTGTTTCTTTACAAGTTTCCACTGTAATAAATCCATCATGCTCGTCACGTGAGTTGTGGTTATAGACATAGCATAATAGTTATGATGGAAAAAAACGTTAACTCGATCAACAACAGTCTACGAGCTCTGAACGAAGAAATTTTATTTTATTTCAGGATGACTGATCGCGCTTGGATTTCAACAGATTCCAACAATTCCAACAGATTTTATTTCTGTTATAATTTTTGTGATTAATTTAATTTTTAACGATAAAAGGAAATGTAATGTGGTAATAAAAATGTCTCAAAGGTAATGTGTAATGAAAAAGACAAAAGCCTAGTGATTATTAGAGAAAGGTTGGTGCATTATGCTGACAAGCAAAACAATTTAGTTATCACACAGCGCAACTGTCACATGTGCAACTGCTGTTACCTTTTCATTGCAGGTAAGAATGTAATAAAACTAGGGACCTTCTAAACCCAATTCCTGAGGAAAATGTTTAAGATATTTTGGCCAAACATAATTACTAATAAATAATTCCTTACAAGAGCCAGCTGCACAAATGTGACGACCATAATCCAAAAGGAAGATATAGATGCCTAGTGGCATTTGTGCATATTTAAACCAGAAGCAACACCCAAAATAGCCTCTTATTGGACAGCTAATGGCGAGAGGAAACGTGGTCGGCCAAAATAAACATGGCGAAGGTCATTAAAGATAAATAAAGGACCAGAAACTGACCTGGAACAACACTTAACTTGCTGTTGACAGACAAAAATTGAGGTGTCTAGTGGATGCCTTATTACTGCCTAGTGCGACGAGCAGTAAGTAAGAGTTTAATGTGTCACCTGCAACTAATGCTTAAAGGGCAAAACAAGTACATAATGTAAGTAAGTTTGCTTAATTTTTAAGATATAAGCCTTCAAACATCGCCATTCTCACTTGCCACTAGGAAACCAGGATAAAATTACTCTTCTACACTAAAGAGTTCTATTGCGCGCCAGTAGTATTTGTAAACCCGACTGTGGCTCAGTTTAGTAAATCTATGAATGTCTTAGAGTCAAACGAATCTGTATATACTGATCTCTGGACAAAGTTAATCCAATGGCATTTCTATCCTAAGTGAGTGGTTTTCAAACGTTTCCAGACGAGTACCACTTTCGAAAATTCGAATTGACAAAGTACCACCTCCCAACCCTATATGCAGCCCCCGTACCACCCGTCATACCTTCACCTACCAGTAGTGGTACGCGTACCACAGTTTGAAAACCTCTTGACTAAATTAGTACAAGCTAACTCCGAGTGTCAAAGAGAACATTTAGCAACAGCACATTGTGTCCTGGTATTTTACCGAGGATTTGCATCATTCCTCTTCGAATTTAGCTCATGCAGACGACACTATTTTTAGAAATACTACCCCTTTGTCACAAACCCAGGTGTGATTAAGAGAAAAACATAAATACAATATTTCTCATACCTCTTTGTCATAAAATACCACCGGGATATGTTTTTGTGAATCGCTATGCTTTATTTCTAGCAACTTTTGCTGAGTACTCGTGTTGTTCTTTAAGAAATCAGTATTACCGTTTAGAAATGTTGAAAATTATCAAAACGTAGAGGCGCATTTTAGGGCCGTGCAATCTTCTGCTTTTATGTTCAAAAATCTCCTAACAGCTTAATAGACCCAAAACATATTGAACTTTCGCACTTAAGTGAACATTGTTACAAGGTGGTAATTACAGTCATCTCGTGATCTTTTCTTTTCAGGTCGTTCGGGACGGAGATCTTAGAGACCTCACTTTTCTCGGGGCCAGCTTTATGTAAGGGTTGTGCCCATCTCCTCTTCCTCGCTGCCATATCTGCAGGAATTGTAAGTGCTAGAAGGTTGCCAAGCAAATCCTTAGCTTCGGCGAAAAGTACAATAGTTTTGCATCCGTGTTGCAAGTCATAGAGACTTGCTAAAGGATGTGCTTTTCATTTGGTTTAGGCTTTAAAATGTGAAGGTGGGGTGGGTGATACGGACTTTGGTAACATGGGGGTAGGGGAAACACGATCATCTCAGTACCATGAAATAGCACAATGCACACTGCACATTCAACAAATGGTGAGGGATTTCTTTGTAAGACAGACTGAGTCCTGGTGGACACTAGTAAGCGTAAACGAGAGAGAGAGAGAGAGAGAGAGAGAGAGATTGCACAGCTGTCTCACTGTCTGCGACCATAGTTTCGGACTTATTGTCACTCTCATGGGAACATCATGAGAAAAACTACAAGATGACTTCGAGGATTTAAAAATATTGTCTTACCTACAAGAAAGTTTCAGATAGCAATAACAAAAATTCCCTATCGTGGTAAAATTATTTAGAGAGGACATGTACATGTGACAGGCTAAGTTGATTACCAATACAAACAGTACAACGTTTCCTATGTCACTGAAAAAAAAACCTGGTGACTATGTGACTGAAAGGCTTCTTCGGATGAGAGTAACAACAGTTTTCTTTAATAGAGACTAAAGTAGTTTAGAAAGAAGAGCAAACAGCAGTATTTAAGTCTGTTTCAATAAAAATGTTTTCCAACAGTCCGCAGCCTTTTTCTGACAGCGTCTGGACAGAGACATCAGCAGAGCCTGCACGTGGCAGAGCGGCAACACCTGGAGGGTAGATGATCTGCACAGCACCAGATGCTGCACACGCTGCTTGACGTGGACAGATCTTGAATGCATGTTGAGCCTGCAGTTGTCTACAGCATCGCGCTACCCGGGGCAGATTATTGGCTTAATAGCCGTAAGGCACCAGTCTCGACATGAATTCCGACCTGGAGTCCCAGTCACGGAAGTCAGTTAAGCCAGGAGCTGTAAACTGCGCACGATGGACCCCAAGGCTCCAGATACTTCAGGAGGAGGTACAGCCTTTAAAAGAAAAATTAAATATTCTGATAAGCATGGGAATTTGTCACACGTGATTGTGTGATATACTTCAATACTTACATTACATTATTGTATTAAAAAACAGTACATGCACTTCTTGTACTTACAACAAAGATATGTTAACTTTATACTTTTCGTGTGTTTAGAAGTAAAGTTTTTCTTTTTACTTTTTACTGTAAGTAGTAACTTGTAAAAGAAGATTAAATCTTGTAAGATTAATAAAGATCTTAATGAAGATTAAATCAGTTTTAAGATCAGTGATCATGACGGGGATATTTGTTAACTTGTTCCTCTCATTTTCTTCATGCATCTGCAGTAACTGATGATTAACCTGCGAGTCCAGTTTGTTAAAGCTGATTGCGTAGTCATTTTTCACCTCCCCATTTGTACTGCATTGCGTGCGCGTGTCTGTAACCTCTGTGTGTGTGTGTGTGTGTACGTGCGTGCGTGCATATATATATATATGTCTGACTACTTGTGTGATTATACATCTCACCAAAGCAGGAGCTTGTAATTTTGAAGCTGCAGCAGTAGCAGGAGCTGACACAGCCGCTACTACGATAGGCGCCGCCGGTGCAGCTGGTGCAGGTGCGACAGGAGCTGGGGCAACCGGGGCTGGGGCGACTGGTGCTGGGGCGACTGGGGCTGGTGCGACTGGGGCTGGCGAGACTTCAGACGGTTGTGAAGGTGGAGGTACTGCAGCCACAGCAGGCTTCGTCGTACCTGCTACCACGGCTGCTGTCGCAGTTGCACCTACAGCAGCTGCTGCAAGAACTGGAGCGTTGGGTGAAGCTGCCCGCACTGGAGACGCTGCTGCAGGTGGGTGCTGCTGAGGAAGCTGAGCTGCGGCTTGCGGCTCAGGGGAGGCAGCTCCCAGAACTACTGGAGTCGCAGGCGTGGCAGGCAATACCGGAGTTATTTTCATTTCTTCTTCGACACCTTTCTCCGCTTCTACATGGTCTACCACCTCCTCTACCTTTTCCATTTCCTCCTTGTTTGTGGGAGTCAGTGGTGATGGTTTGTACACCATTTTTTTAGGAGCGGCAGAACCCCACTGCTTTTGCTTCACAATGGTGTACCCCGGAGGTGCAGGCGGCCCAACGTACACCAAAACATAGTCGTAGGTGTGGCCGCGGTAGTATTTAAACTCTGACGTCATGCTCCGAGGCTGGTACTCCCGGTACTTGTACTCTCGTGCAACGTAGAAGCCGTTCGAGTCGAGTCGCGAATTCGGTGCCGTTTTAGGTTTGGTTGCCCTGGGCACCGGCACATTCTTCGCCTTTTCTTTGGGCACAGAAGATCTCTGAATATAGTCAAAAATTGTCGTCTGCCTAGTATCCTTCCGCGGAAAGGCGTACCAATAGTTGTCACTGGTCAGCGCGTAGTAGCTCCGTGTCTTGTACGGTCTAATCCTTGGCATCACGTCGATTGGTCTGAACGGCATTAGTCTAACCTTGGTCTCAGTCTCAGTCGGTTTGTATGGCTGGAGTACGTATGGTTTCAGTTTGTAGTCTATTCCCATTGGAAGCTTGTAGCACTGCTCTAGCTTCACCCATTTCTGTAAAGGCGTTGTCCTCAGTCCTCTCATCACCGAGAGCTTCTGAAGCTGGGGTCGCTGAAGCTTCCGCGCCTGGTTCACGCCGTTTCTGGTGGGGTTTTTCTCGCTGTTATCAAGACCGCGGTTTTGATCACCTTTGTCGTGGGCATCTGAGAGGTGGTCTCTATCTTTCTTAGACACGGCATCGCCATCAGCACCTTCTCTCGCCATTTCCGACACCAAAGACTGAAGCACGCGTTTCAGAGGAAGTTTGTAAGACTGTACTGTACTGTTTGAACTTTCAGCAACTTTTGTATAGCTGACAGTACACTGAGTGACTGGCTCTCCTTTCTGTTGCAGTAGTTTCTCTTATTAATAAATTAAGAGTGAACGAGGTACAAGAGAAGGAAAATGTAGGAAGTCCCATAGCCTACGTAGTTTCCCGTATAGGAAAAGATAGGTTGAAGGTGAAGCCCAGCGTATCCACCTTTAAACGCCTCGACATTCTTAGAAAAATCAGGCACCCACAGACTGGGCGAGGAAAGGAGACTTTTTACAACCACAGACCCCGGTGAGACTCGAACTCTGTAGACTTGCTCTGAACTCAAGCAGAATCACAAGGCTACCCAACAGAAAATAAACACAGATGTAAGCTACAAACATATTCTGAAAGTAAAATGACGGATTGATATTTTATTGATTTGTCAATCAGAACTTTTCACTCGTCGAATCACTAGACCAACAACAATATTACAAGGCAAAATGAGAAAACGAGACTTAAATAACAGGAAAACAAAGTGTTTTAATCAATACTTCGCCATATCTCATGGCATACAGCAGCGAAAAGAAGAAAATTTGCCAACATTATATTAGTCATACTACAGTTTCTAAGTGTTATATGTTTTAAATTCTGCTACCTTAAGTCACTGTTCTCATTCAGGTGATTCTGCTCGTTCAGTCTGTCATGTTTACCCCTCGGTGTCTTCGCTACAAGCACTTTCTCTTTCCGCCCTCTTATTCCCTTTCATGTCACCTGATCAAACTCACAGCTTGGCTGAACGAGACTGAATTTTCAACAACTTGTTTAGAGTGGCGCTCTCAGCTCTCCACAGGGTAGCGACATTTACGAGAATGCAAGTACATTAACTGCCGTTGTAAGGAAAATTATGCTGGCATATATAATTCTTATCACAGATTTTTCCTATCACCTAAGAAGTCACCAAATAGAAAAATTTCCCAGAAATATTGTTAAAATGAGAAGTTGTGCTGAAGTATAGTGACACATTTGAAAAATGCATTCTTCCGAATGGATACCTGCGCATTACAAATGGACATCATCATCATCATCATCATCATCATCATCATCATCATCATCATCATCATCATCATCATCATCATCATCATCATCATCATCATCATCATCATCATCATCATCATCATCATCATCAACTTCTGTGAAGGTATGTGTTCCTAAGGACGTTAGTTCGGTGGTAGTGTTTAGTCTCGATTTGAAACTGTGCAACACTGAGATGTTATTACAATCATTTTTATAAGTTTTTTTTGCAAAGTAGGTTATCTCAGCCTTTGTCAACATCCTGTTCCGAATGGGTAAGTTTTTATTTGATAAATCGGTTTGTGAATGACACTGGCTTAGCTACGCACGTTCATTACTAGATACTTTAGGTCTTTCGTTCATCTGGATTCTGGACTCTTGGTTGTAGCTTTTCTCCCCGTCAGTTTAAACAGATAGTAATGCAACGTTTGTCAGTTTATCCAAAAAAAAGGAAACAAGATTTGTCTACCAATATTATTTGCTTTACTTACCGTATGTTTAAAGAAGATTTTAGCATAGAGAAGTACCTGATAAATTTAGCCCCTGCCTTAAGAGTCCACTTAAGAAAATTTAGGTTAAACTTCAATAAACTGCCTTTTCAACAATTACGATATAGTGAAACGTCTAGCAATTTAAGTATATGTCTATTATGTAATTTAAATGAGGTAGGGAATGATTTTCATTATATTTGTATGTGTGCTCACCCTTTATTAACTCTTTCGCATAAAACGCTTCTTCCAGGTTATTTTGTACGCCACCCGTATACATTTAAATGTTATCACCTAATGAATATGAAAGAAAACTTATTAAATTAAGCAAATTTATTCAAATTATATTTTCACTCTTTCAGTAACTGGACACTCATGTGTGTTTTAATATGATGTGAATGTCGTCTTAATTTGACAGATTGCTGTTTCAAAATGTAATGTGTATAAATTATATAAATGACTGTTATTATGTAACATATTTCTGGTGTGTATGTATCGTTGTTTATAATTATTATGGCTACAAATGACCCTCTGTGCTTATAGCCGAATACTGTTTCAGCACACATGCAATGACAGCAGGTGATATTTCCTAAGTGGTGCTACAACATAAAGAATTATTTACTATAACCTAGCTAATTGAAATCGTTAATTCGTGATTTTTATGTTTTAGACGAGTATAGCATTCCACATGTTAGATAAGTATGTTACTTTACAAAGTCCATAAAAATAAAAATCTATAAATGTCTAGAGGCAAATGCAATCTGTTCACACTTGCTTGAAACGCACTTCAGTGACATATGAACACACAACAAACACCCGTTCATTCATTTATTTACCCTGGCACAAATCTGTAAAGTCAAGTACGAAGACCCGTTGACCTGTATTTGGGTGAGTCGCGATTGATGTGTGGCCTACTGTCCAGGTGTTGACTTCCATTTGAAAGGTTCTTTTATGCAACCTCCAGATCCTTTTCACTTACGGTTGACATGGAGGTCCACATGACTTCCATATGAGCTCCTGCCAATGAAAGCAGAGGGTGAGTGCACTGAATACGATCAGTGTGCTCCGCCCTATCTTCAGCGTGGAGCAGGCGGAATACCTTAAAGAACATGACTGAGTACTGAGTTGGAATTTAATATTTCCTATACCAGTCGGAGACAGAAAAAATAAGATTTTATTCTCATCTTGAAGCTACTCAGAAACAATACGTCAGTAGCAATCATTGTGATGAACATTTGCATCTTTGATGTAAAAACCACCAGCACAGTCTTCCAAGTGGACTTCGGGAATATTGTTGCAAGCTTAGAAGGTTGTTTGGGGTGGATCAACTTGCAGGTCTTTTTAAACGCTTGGTCTAATCTCGACGATTTGATCAACACCATCTCCTTCTGTACACATTTCACCATTTCACCAAAGAAGTTTGTGGTTTACCCCAATAACAAGCTTTGGGTGATCAAGAACTTAAAAGCAGCGCTGAATAAAAAGAAGTTTTACCCATCAAAAGTAGCTGGTAAACAAGGGGTCCGCAATGCTGTCTGCCAGGCCAACGTGCAGTATGAAGAAAAAAAATGAAGTGGCGCCCTGTTTAGTACAGGCAACATTCGTGCTGCTTGGCAGGTCCCAAGGAGGTGGCCACTGTTGAAGATCAGCGTAGGGACTCGGAAGCAAAAATCTCCCTTTCAGGTATAAACGGTGCGGCCCTGCTAAATGCTTTTAATGTTCTGTTTGCAAGTTTCGAGATTAAAGAAGTGATGAGCTCTCTCAGTCTTGTCCAGAAGATTAAAATATATATATATACGTCAAGAGCAAGTGGCAGAGCTGTTTATGCAAGTGAAGATAAGCAGTGTTCCAGGTCCTGATGACATCTGTGGCAGAACATTACGTTTTGTGCGGATCATCTTGGAGGCATTTTCCAACACCCGTTTCGGCATTCTTTTGATATATTTATGCTCAATCTCTTTTACGTGGAAATCGTCTGCCACTGCATCAGTTTCGATGAAGACTACAGCTCAGCGGCTTGACGACCTCAGACGAGTGGCCTTAACATAGTCATGAAATTCTTGTAGTCATTAAATCACTAAATGCCATTTTGATTTTTAACTCTGCCAGGGCTGATTTCATGTATGGTTGGATGGCTGTACGTATTTCCCACTGGGTCAGTAACAATGGACATACACAGTAAACTACACTGACACTCTTAACATGTGCCAGATGTTGTTTGGGGAAAAAGACCCTAAGCCGAAGTTGAATATATAAAAGATGCAAATACTGCACGTTTCTCGTGAGCATTTCTGGTAATGGGTAAATTACGGTGATGGGTGTGTGCATGGTTGTATAATTTCTGCCTATATGTTCTGCAGGTGGATATCAGAGTAAGTTTAATTTATTTGCCATTTTCTCATGAATTTATTTTACGGAATAATTCAGTAGTCCAAAGCTGAATCATCTCAATGACCACATCATTCTAGCACTTTCTCTCATACACTAAACGTTGTACCCGTATGCTGAGAGTCAGTAAGCATGTCAAAAAGCCAGCAGAAACACCTACCCTGTAAAAAGATAAAATTTAGTTAGTATCCCAGAATTGTTTCTCCGTTAAACTTAAATGAAAAAAGGGTGTCTTCGAGTGTCATACTGGCAAAAGCTGCTCTCAAGTGTTTACTAATTGGTTGTCTGCAACCGTCGAATCAAATGTGCTTGTGTTTCTGTATACACGTTTTTTTTTGTTTTTTTAAATTAATTAAGGGAATTTCTATAGCGCATTATCCTGCCATCAAAGGCTAGCTCAAAGTGCTTTACAGAAAAAATATGAACACACAGACATAACAATAATAATGGTCTCAAAACAAAGAGTTCATTGTGTTTTCAAGGTAAAATGCCATCAGGATAGATGCAGTGACTATACACTATAATATTATACCACCGGCCGCAGTATAGTAGATAAAGGCAGTGTGCTTATGCAAAGCCCACACTTCTTTGACCAAGCATAAAAACACAACAAAAGTAATAATTGTGATGGTAGAGGTAGAACCGAAGTGCCCTTTTAGCAACGGTGATGAGCGATCGGAGCACGGACGAGCAAATTCGTTATCGAAGGCTAGCTGCCCTCAACACATATTTTGATGACGTCACATGAAACAGCTTAATGATAGAAGTTCATTGTACCAGATGATAATGATCCTTCAAGCATGTGTACATTGTAATAAATACTATCATCTATACTTTTATTTATTGTGGACACAGAAAGAGAGAGAAAGATGCTACGAAAATATGATTCAGAAAAATGTTGAGCTCAACGTCATGAACACAACTTCCGTCATGTAGGAATAACACATCTCAGGACTAAAAAAGCTTAAAAATGGTTTAGCTACAAAGGTAAATGCTAATAAAATACGCTTATGTAAAAATGTTTGAGTTTTTTTCGAATATGTTGCAGTGTGCTTTTACTAGGTTTCAATAAAACACGAACTTATGAATAAAGTGGTTTTATCGAACATCTCGGTGAGACTGAAAGTGAAAGCATGTGAATGTCCTCTTGCTCGAAAACATTACAGTTGTTGAAATTTTATAATAGAACAGATTTTCTGGAAAGGAAATATTACTTTTCATGGCACTTTGATATAGAGTAACTCGCGACGGCCATAATAAAAATGGCTCGCGGCATTTGTCGTCTGCTCGCTCCACTCAATTGCCCAAATGTACCTAATAAACTAAACCTAAACCTAACCATAACCCAAACCCTAACCCTACCCTAAACCCTTTCACTAACCCTAACCGCAAACCTCTGACAAACTAACATAGACCGGCCTATGACGTAGCGAGTTACTTCATATCAAAGTTCTGCCCTTTTTTCATTGTCTCATTCGTTTCGGTATGTGCATTCTTTTCGTTCGTTTCCTTTCTGTTTTACTATTTAGGAGTTATTGCTTCACCTCATTAATCGATTATTCAGGTACAGCTTTGATATGGGGGAGACGCAACGGCCATAACAAAGACGCTTACGGTATTTTTAAAATTGCATAACCAACTTTGTGTATATTTCAGAGGACTGCATTATATGTTAATCAATATGCCAGCTACTCGAAGCAGCAGCACAATAAAGGGAGCACAATTACTTCAAGCCAGTGAACAAGAGCCAGTAAAAGCCACTGAAGACACAAGTCAAGTAAACAAGAAAACAGTCAAAACACCTACGAAAGGCACAGATGATGCATGTCGTCATCAAAGAAGTTATGATACATTGAAAGTTTCACCCATCAGTCAGGTGAAGTGTGATGAAGTAAACATAGCTCAAGACAACCATGGGATGTCTGTAAACCAGACAGTATCTGCTGCTCCTGAGAGTGTGAGTAAAAACAAATATTCTGGTGTTGATGTAACAAAACATACCACAGATGATGATGAAATAATGGCAGACTCTTTAGGTGATCAGCCTGACGAGGACTTTCTGATGGAAGGTGATATTGAGGGAGAAAACATGGAAGTTACAGATATGAACTTGGGTGATGAATGCATTGAATATGAATGGATAAAAGCACAGAACTGTAGCACTGATAAAGGTGATCAAGAAGAGCCTCCAGCAAGAAAGAGCATAGGCCTTGCGGTTGAAGACACAGATGAAATAGACACAGAAATTTCAGACAGCAAAAGTCAGCAAAATGAGTTATTACAAGAGGAACAGAAAGCAGGCGGTGAGTTCCAAATTAGTTTCGGTCTATAGCAGGGCTTTTAGCAAAGAGCAAAACATATTTGTAACAGCTATTAAATAGGCACCACCTAGCATTAGAGCCTAAACCCATGCTATTTATTTCTGACTGCTAATTAATTAGCTGAGTGGCCAAAAGTAAAATGAAGTCAAGAGATAGAACCCATGCGCTAATATTCACAAAACAAACATAATGCCAGTCACATTTTTATGCAGTTTGCTTTTAGTAACTCAAATTTTTTGGGGTGGTTTAAAATGTGGACCTCTAACAAAAATGTATAGATGCAAAATGCCCTTTAATATTGTTATATATCCTTGGTTATGGTATTTCTGAAAAAGTTGTTATTGAAATCATGAGCTTTGTCACTAATGTATTGAAAATTTATTTCTGAACACACCCTTTTTTGGCATCATACACATGACAAAACTCAACTGTTGTGGAAACGAGTTCCCATTTCTTGTCACAGCTTGTTCTTGAGAGGAAGTACAGAGTAAAAATAAAGACTTCTTTCTCCTAGTCTGTCGTTGCAGTCTAACTGGTGATACATTTTATTTATTTATTTATTTTTGTTTTCAGTTACACACTGGGTGGTGCTTGTGACACCTATCACGCTACAGGACCTAGCACAGCATCATACAGAAAAGCTTGCAAAACATTGTGCAGAGTTGGGGTTCAAATTAGTTCGAACACCCCCTCTCAATTTGCGAAAAGAAAAAGATTTAAAAAAATTGCCAGCTGCGTTGTCATCATTATCTTCTGGGTAAATAACAGTTATAATCTATAGTTTATGAATGTTATCTGAAGTCTAGTTGAGAGGTCACACTTTTAGTTTGTGATTAATGTAAAATCATCAGTACTCTAATCTTGTCATGCACTTTTACTTATAGTAGAAATTTGGAAGTGACAGACTGGCTAACTGGAAAATAAATGAATAGAATGTTTTTTTTTGTGTGCTGATGAAACTCACAGTTGTTGTTTTTTGTTGATGGGCATTTGTTTCAGTATATTACACCTGAGAGTCGGGTGCAATTACCTGGTGCAAGTAATGAAACTGCTGCTGCAAATGGACCTACATGCCGAAAGATTGACAGTATCCATCAGACAGTCATTTTCTTCTGACAAATCGGAACTAGATGTTTTGGATGATTCTGGTAAGTATTAAGTCTCTTTACATTTTAATAATTTAAGTACTAAATAGTATTTCAGCTGAACAGTTTGAATGCTGCTTAAATGATCTATTAAATGTTATTACCAAAATCTCTGCTGCCTAATGTTTCCAATTTTAGACAAAACAAATGTGCTATTATTTTCGGATTTCCTGTTGACTGCCGGTCTTTTCTATCTAACGGTTTCTTCTGAAGATTTTGAAGATCACACAGCCAGTCCTTTGCTTTAATATTTTCATGCAGTTTTCCTCTACTTTGTGCTTGCATCGATACCATCTTCTGGCGATTTCAGCTCAATTGACCTGAGTCTCTGTTGATCTATTCTGTGTTCCTAAAGACAACACAATGGCTTTCTGACCTGTAGATCTAAACTCATGGCCGTTGAGAGCCAGCATGGGCCCGGGGCAGACCACTTGCTAAAACAAGTAGCTGTTAAAGTTCATAGATTCACAAGTGACAAAAGTTATGTCAGACAAATCAAAGGTCACAAAAATACAACCACAGTGCATCTACCTCATCACTCGCCAACAGGACTGCAGGTGGCTGTTAAGCGGACTGATCTAGAAAAGTTAGGTCACTAGTTCTCTTATGTACAGAAAAAAGTTGTATTAACCAAACAGTTAAAACATGATACTGTTTTCCCACATTACTGTAGTTTCATCCATGAACTGTGGACAGTCATGACTGTTGTGGGCTGTGGTACTTGACGTGACCTGCAGCATGCCTGTTTCACAGCCATCAGCCAGAGCTATTGGTCACATATATCTTATGGGATGTACTGCATGTTCTAGAATACTTGCATTGCAGAGGTGTTATACACAGGGGTATGAAGGCTAGCCATATTTTAATATCAGCTAGCTGACAGGTGTGTCTCACTGGCCTCCACAACTCTCTCTCCACGATCTATGACTACCCCCAACATTCTGTTGATTCCCTCCAGTAGTTCAGTCTGGAAATTAGTGAACAGAATGTGGCTATTTCTCAGTGATTGTAGAACTAACCTGATGATCTTACTACTAGAATTTAGCTATTTTTCTTCTAGCTGTCGTTTCTGTAGCATAAAAGTTTTTAATGGGATAGGGTTGGTAGCTCTATGCCCAACCCTCCTCCTTTCTCATCCAGGCTTGGGACCAAGAATATGCGGAGTTCAGCTATTTTTTGGTGATTCTAAAACTAACCCATACAACTGTAAACACATCCGTGTCATTGGTGGGTGGCCTCATATGAAGCTACTATCCATGTTTTCAATGTGTAAGTGATAATGGTCAGACTAAAAAGGAGAAAAACACTTGTCCTCATACTTCCTTGATTCCAAAATTGACAACTGTATGCTGACAGCATTTATCATGTACCGTACATTTCAGACTATAAACCGTGACTTTTGTCCTAAGCCTTAAACCCTGTGACTTAAATGGCCATGCGTCTTGTTTATGGATTTTTCAGATTCTGATTAATTTTTCGATGAGCTCCATATTAAAGTGGTAACTGTTAACGTTCTTACAGTGTTAATTGTTCAAATTTTTTAATCAAAGCTGCATACAAATGAAACATACAGATCAGCTGCTGATGCACACACCCTCATCATGCCAAAAACAAGGCGAAATGCCTGACAGAGGTTTCATGTTTTATATATTTTATATATTTATATCAGCGTGGCTTATTTGTGAAAAAATTTAAGATTTTTTTTTAAAATCTTGTGGGTGTGGCTTATAAACAGGTGCGCTCAATAGATAGAAATTTACAGTATGTGTGCTCTTTGTTTAAAGCACTTTAAGTTCACCTTAATGGTGAAGAAAGGTGCTATAGAAATCATCATTATTATTAATTTAAATATGCTGAAAATGTATTTGCTTGATGCTTTGGAATCTTTTCCCTACCTGTTTTTCATCCATAATGTAAAAGTACTTAGTATTGGCTTATTTTATCATTCTTTGTAAAACACTTTGAGGTACAATTATATACCTGAATTGTCATTTTAAAAATGCAGTGCCCTAAATGCAAACAAACTTTGATGACTTATCTCTCACATACTTTGGCTTTTTTGCTTTTGCATAGATAAGGACTGATGAGCATTAAATTGTGCTCTTTTACAAAGGTAGCTGCGACATTTATATAATTTATATTTTAAGCTGTGTAAATAAATTGTGAAAATTGACTGGTCAACAAAGACTGTGAAAAAAAGTGCAAAGAAGATGAAAATGTATAGATGCTGATGAGAATTTTGAACATTGATTTGAAAATTGTAACTGTTGAATTTTGTTTTTTTAAGTTATAACTACTCAAAGTGTCTGTTTTAGTTTATATTTTGGAAAGTTCTGTGAACGATCTTTATTTCATTGGAAATTTTTCTTATTCAAATGATTTTTTTTCTTGTTACAGATGATGAATCTAATGATTCTTTCAAAAACGTTCGATCCAAGGGTGAGTGCAATTTGTGAATTTTGTGTTTATCAAAGTTACATTAGTTAAAGCTATTTATCAAAAGTAATTCCTCTTTTTGTGTATTTTCAGCAACCTTCTTCTTAAAAGATATGGAAAAGGTGAAAAAAATGGTGAGCAATGCTGCTTATGCGGACAGCAAAGGTAAGATTTTTAATTAATTCGCCATCTTTGCCTCCTATAATGTCAATGATGCTGTTATCGACAGTGTTTCTATTTTTCATTTTCCAATTGAGTGGTCTTTAGTCTGCAAGGTATAAGTCCATCACATTTTAGACCTTAATTCAAACCAAAAGGAATTGGTCCCAAAATAAGTTTCCATTCCATAATCTATGTGAACCCAGTAGCTTATGACTTCCTTTTGTTGTGCAGATAATATAAAGCATCGTTGCTTATACCTGAAGGAGGTTCCCGACACACTTCACACAGTTCTTCTGAATGCAGTCTTTCCCATGGCATCATCTGTTGATCGTATAAAGGTTAACCCTGGGAGTGATAACAGGTGGGGTTATGACATGGGAAAAACAAACCACAGATTCTAGTTTATTCCAGTTAATAAAGATCGTGTATATAAAGTTTAAAAAGAAAATCATGTTTGAATATATCGAACTTGAAGACTAGGACATGAATGCGTGTTTGGGGAAATTTATGTGATTAGAGTGACATCGTCACATGGCATACCACCAGTTAATAGTTCTTATTTTTCTGTTAAATCTGATTTCTTGTGATTGAAAGGCTTGCCATCTTGATTTTGATGTGATATGCACATTTTCAGTTCGGTCATAATGGAAATGGCATCTTCAGAACAAGCTAATTCAATCCTGCATACATACCAAGGGCTTACGTTTGGTCACAGCAAACTTGTTGATATGGCCACTAGCACCAGAACCTTGCAGAGTGAGCGAATGCATTGGAAATTTTTTTTAAATCTCTAGAATCTCTGCTCCAGATTACACAGTCTTTACTCCTGAATTCATATTTTCTTTACAAATGATAGGATTCTTTTGTCATTCATTCAACAAGTTTGTTCAGTTGCTTTATAAGTTCAGTGTACAAGGAACAAAAATAAAGTTCTACAACAGTAGAAAATTTTAAAACAACAAAACTTGTTATTTACATTTAACTGGACAGCTTAACTTGTGGATGTTTAGGTCCCATTTATTAATAATGCTCAAATTTGTTATTTTTTGTAATTAAAAATTCCAGGTGTGCAGAAATCAATTGCCAGAGAAATTGCTGCAACAGAACTACAGAAGAGTTCGTCTGGTAGAAGTGGAAAACATAAGGTGGAAGGAGAGCCTCAGAAGCAGCTTGCAAGACAAGCAGGTCACTTTGTTGGCAGTAGTCGACAGCATCAGAATCCTGCAAGAGGGATGAAAAGTATGAAGAAAAAGGATCTCAAAAATAGTATAAGATTTTAAGATAAACCAGTTTTTTTCCCTACTTTTTTGTTTTGTTTTGCATTGATTTTGATATTTTAGATGTTAACATTGCAAGGCGGAGGCAATACGTTACGAGTATTTGGAAACGATAATCTCTGAACAGATAGATTAGCATAAAAAGATAAAGATAAATATATTAAAAGATGTCGTGTTTTAAAGTAAACACAAAACAGTTTTGAATTCGTTTGCAGTCAGAAGACGTCCAAGACAGCGACCATTTCAGAGGAAGAGTAACCCTTCTCCATTGGAAGCTTTTGGTGCCATGCAGCAGCAAGCAGCAGTACGTGCTAATGTCTTTGTGTCCGAAAATGAGGAGGCTTTTTCTTTATCACCAGTAGAGGAATACCATCTTATTGTTCATAAAATGATGCTTTAATTCCTATCATTCTGTGGTTTAATAAAATGTTTTACAAATTTTTCAGAAACTGGCAGAAATGGAACGAAAAGTTGCATTTCTTCAACAGCAGGCACAGGTAATAATAATATAGCACTGTTTTAGTGGCAGTAAGCTCATTGCTCATGATCAAAAGAGCAGAATCAGAAATAAATGCAGCAGCACAGTTCCAAGCTGCAGAATCAGCTGGGATAGTAGAGGGAGGGAAAGATAATGAGAAGTGGACATAATAACCATCAGTCATCCCAAAGTTGTTCCCACCAGCTGCTGGAGATGTTTATCAAAGCATTAAAGGTGGACATTGTATGCTGTTTTCGGCTTGCCAGTCAAATCTTTACAATAGTCATAGGCAGGACAATTTTTTTGAAATTGCTTCTTCTGTGTTTAGATGAACATATTAATTACTCTCAGAGAATGGCTTCCTCATCTACAGATATCCCTGTGCTTCTGTTTAATAATAAATATGAGAACACAGGGTGTGTGCTAGCATCAAATAAGTGCTAAATCCTATTTCTAGCAAGCAAATAAGTGCTAAATCCTATTTCTAGCAAGCAAGTGAGGAAGAGCTAGCTACAAACACAGTCAAACATGCAAACTCTGTTGTATTCTGTGCTATAGACTACCTTGTGTGAGCCAACAAAAGGAAAGGCTTTAAAAGTGAACTTTTGTCAGTTGTCTTTATGGGTTGGGGACTAAAAACAGGCAGAAGACCATTTCCGGGAAAATGCTTAGGCTAAGCATATTGAAGCCATGGCATTTAATCTAGCTTTCAGCCTGTAAAATTGTATCCATGTGGATGATCATATCCTGTGCCTGTGTTCAGATAAACCAGATGGCCATTATGCAACGGCAAAATATTGGGTACCCATCAGGCTTTGCTGACAATGAAGGCATGTACCAATCTGGAAACTTAAGGTCAACAAACCTTTTTCAAATGGTGAGTATGATATGCTGAAACATTTCTGCACATTTAGATTGCTTTTGCATGTGGTATGTACTTATACGAGCAGGCATGCGTGTGTGCGTGTGTGTTTAGGTGTTACATAGAATACATCCACTTTAATCTGCTGGAGACCACAGTATTTAACACTTGCAAGAAAATGCATTAGTAGATTTTTATTAACAGCATTTTTGCATTCTTTATTTGTTCAACTGCTAAGAAAGTATGTCCCTACTTCCGACATCCCTGCACGTGTAAAAGAGAAAGAGTCTCTGTGAATTACAACTTTGTTTGAGTGCTTTAATGTACAGTCATCATAGGGTTTGTTGAATGGGGAAATTTAACATTTTTTTTTTTTAATATCTAAGAATTAAATAGGAAGCAAGGATGAGAGGGTCTGTATGTGTGGGAGAGTGGGTGGAGTAAGATGGTATTTGTGTTGGATTGATGAGGATGACACTGTGTGGAATATGCCTAATCTGCTGGAGACCACATTATATAACATAATTTGTCAGAAAAAACATTTTATATTAAGTCCTCTTCATTTTTCATTCTAAAGCAAAATTCATCGAATGGTATCCTTCCTGCCCAGCAAAGAAATCAGATGAGAAAGGTGGGCATTTTTTGTTTCATAGTTTGCCCTGTGTTTTGAACTTCTTAGTGCTCTAATCCTAAAAGAAGTTTTGATGGATTTGTTTTTTAAAAGCTTTAGATGGAGATTTTTCCCTCACCTTAACAATTTGTGTTTGTTTTTCTAAATGATCCTCGTCTTACCCAGTGTTTCAGGGTTACGGTAAAAATTTGTTTGACAAGAGTTAGTGATTGGGTTAAGGTGTATACTGTGCATTACTGATGGCAAAGGACATTTTTTATTGTTGGCATTTTTAAAAATCTGGCTGTGAAGCACTTTTTTCTTTGCTTTCCTATTTATTCTGTTTGTTAACATAATCAGAGGTAAAGTGTAAGTGGTTATGGATTTTTCTGGATTATTTTTCAGCGCTTTGGCAGAAAACGATAAGAGTGGAATTCAGCAGTGTTGATTGTCTTGGTCATCAGCATCACTTGACATGTGGCCATTTTTTGTGTTTTTTGTGAGAATCTGCAGGTTCATATTAGGAACTTAGAGCTGTGACAACTATTAAAGTATTTCTTCATTAGTAGACTAATCAGATGATGATAAATGAGTGCAGTGCCAGCTCCACCAACAAGTTATAATCATACATCCACACTTAAAAATGAACTGTAGCAGTATATACACATGTTCAACATTAATTCCTGAGAACTGGAGCAGTATATACACTTGATCAACATTTATTTCTGAAGAACTGGGCAAAGGTTGCATTAGAAGAAAGAAGACAAATATTCTATTAAGGTGTGTAAATGGGCCATAAGAAATGAATTGTAGATTGATGCCTTGCCACATTGTATTATTTCTCAAAGTAACAAAGACAATAACTGATATTAGTATGGAATTTCTCAAAGGTATTTCTCAATAAAATGTTCTTGAATTTAAACGTCTGCATCCTTTTTGTGCATATGTACTTATATGTTGCATATATCTACAGATGCTAAACAAGTTCATTTGTTGTTGAATAATTGGTAATAAACTTTACACCTAATAACCTCACAAACTTTAAAGCATTCATTGCCTTTTGTGTCTGCTATATGTGTACTGCATGCTCAGTAAAAAGCTACAAAATTAAAGCCAAGAAAGAGAAATGTATTGCATCTAGTAGAGGAGAAAAAAAACCTAACTAGGTATGTTTTCAGAAGGGGACATTACCAAGCGACTATTTTAAATTAAATATATTCCTGCTACATTCCCTTGATGTTTATGCGTTGTATGCACTTCACCGAAAGGAGGTAAACACGCACAACAGCCGAAGTGTGATGAAATCAAGAAAAATGTATGTTAGACACGACTGAACGATTTGTTACAGTACATCAAACATATCGCCGACTGGAAATCGACAGAAAAATTGCTACAAACAGCTTTACAGTTTTACGATGAAGGTGGACCATGCGTTTGTAAACAGGTTTGTATGAAAGTTATTTAATATGATATTGTTTCGAAAATGAAATGAAGAAAAAGAAAAACGCTCAGATCGATCTTGTTGGTTACTTCAAACATAGAAAGCTAAATAAAATCTTAAAAAGAGGTACTAGAAAAACTTCTCATAGTATATTACATTATAACTCCGCATAGCTTGCAACCTCCCGTGATAGCTCAGTTGGTAGAGCGGAGGACTGTAGTGGACAGGACAAGCAATCCTTAGGTCGGTGGTTCGAATCCGCCTCGCGGGATTATATTTTTCCTTTATTCCATGCTTTATCATTGAGTACAGAATGCATTTTAACCGATGAGGTTATCACAACGAAAACATGAGTATAACTGTTTAAAAATATAATATAAACCTTTCTGATATCCTGCTGTTGGGGAAAGATACAGACGATGGCTGACATCTATACAATGTCGCACTTTTGCGACAACCTCGATCCAGCGTCTGGAATTTCACCCTTTTGCTGGGTCGGCAGAGCATCTTTGCGTGTAGGCAGCTTCCGAATGGCATCCTGATAAAGTGGCCAGTTTTATGGGATGTGCAGATGGACTTGTCAGATGTTTCGTGTTCTCTTTTGTCTTGTTCGCTGCCTTCAGAGACATGTTATCTTCATATCATGGGCCTTGGTCGATGTTTTAATCTTGCACTGATACGTCAGGGTGGGTCGGAAGACTGCTCCTTAGCTGAAATAAACCAAGAGAGAGAGAGTGTGTGTGAGATGAGATGCGATAACTAGAAAACAAAAAGAGATGCATCATGTATCAATGTATTACTTTAGTTTGTTTTCCGACGCAGATTAATAGCTGCAATCAAGATGAAATTGTACCCAACAGCACAGGAATCGAGGTTGAAAGTGGCTACGATAGTCAAACTCCTGATTCCGTCACTGGTCTCAGGACGACTGGTGGAAGTAGTCGAGTGCGGAAAACTGAAAAGACGGAGGGACAGGAGAAGCCTCGAAAGTGAGATCATTCTTATACGCACATCATTTTGCGTGTTAACGTTGCGAGTATCCGCCATGTTTAGTGGCTTTCTGGATGTCAGTATACCAAATTCTCCACGGTGACCGCCAAGATACACATCTCCCTTAGCTTGTTTAGAAAGAGATTATTCACGGTATTTCAAACATAAGCTCCACACTGTGATGTACTCAGATCGGTGTTTCATTGTGTACCAACGCAATCCTGCATGATTTATAGCTTAATTCTTTGTTCCATTGTTCATCGTTATCGTAAATTTCTTCTGACATGTCCATATTTGGCGTTCACAATATACCATCGTGGAGTTCGATGGGTCGCTAATCCAACTTCCATTTTCTGGCTGGTTGCAAGGCTACGCAAAAGTCTCGTCAGCGTGGGCTCATATCCCGCTTCAGACACTATGGCCCGGCAGACTTCCTTCTTTCTTTATGTGTCTCTAAAGGCCTATTCTCACGCTGCAATGTTTTCAGGGTTTGCACGTGCAAGATTTTGCCTGCTAGGCACCGTTCTACTCTCACGTAGCAAGACCACTCGCTAGTGGTGACGTCATCCGCGCAGCGCATTGTGGGTAGTCGACAAAATGGTAGACAATCAGATACTTTCGGAAGCTACTGCTACTACGTTAATATTATTGTCTGATGAAGTAGGGAGAGAGAAAAGAAAGAGAAAAAGATGTGGGTGAGGGGTGGGTAGCGCGAAGGAGTCGCTTAGATGCCTTATTTTCATGTCCTCTAAAAGAAATATCTTCGGAAGACTCGAGTGAATGCAGACGATTTTTGCGAATGTCGTCTGCAACGTTTAAAGAACTGTTATATTTGATCGAGGCTGCCCAGAGCACGAGCAATTTCAATTCAGGCATTCTTGGACTTATCTCGGTTGAGATACTCTGGACTGGCAGTGTTGAACAGACACAGGTAGTTTTCCCACATACAAATCATACTCGTACACCTTTCCTCTGACCACACCGCCATTTCTTTATTTGGAGGTAAAAGGGAGGCGACTGTGTTCAAGCATTCTGATTGGCTACAGCCATGTAATGTAGGTCAGGCTCTGCAAGAAAATATTATTATTATTTATTATTAAAGTAGATTTATATAGCGCAATTTTCAACCCCAGAGTCGACTCAATGCGCTTTCAAAAAAAAAAAAAAATGACACAGAGACCATGTTCAAACAAAGACCAAACTTATTAACAAACAATTATACAGAGACATTGCAACAAACAAAAATACAAGGTAGAAAAAGAAAATACCGCACACAAGCATGAACATAACATCTAAAGGATAACATTGAGAGTCATAGTGTGGCGGAGTCTACAGCTGTGAGCAAACCATTCGACGAATGTCAGCAGACACAGTCACAGTGAGTGAACTCAATACGCCCAGAGCACGCAGTTAGGGTGAGCATTGTTGCCTCGTTCAAGAAATACGATGAATTGAAAAGACATCAGTCGTGTGGTAAAGTGCATGGCCTCACATGTCAGCGACCGCACGTGGGCAGTATTTGCGCGCTTGCTGCACAGAAACGTTTTGTTTGTTGTTGTTGTTTTTTTTTTTAAAGATCACATGCTCCATCTCTCTGGAGGTTGAGAAGGGCTAGTTTTGTCCTTGACTCGGCTAAACTAAATCTGAGGACGGTTCACAGCGCGGCCATTAGGCTGCCGATGGACAGGTGTAATATCAGTTTCCCGATGGCTTTGACATCTGATGACCGCAGCGGAACTGTTTATCTTATGATCTTAGTTGTTCAGCTTTTAACGACTGTTTGTCTCTTTGTTAATCTTTCTTCTGTTTAATTCTTATTGCGAAATAATTATTATTCCTTGCTTTAATTTTTTTTTGCTGCGGATCCAGTGTCGTATTGCTAAGGTTTAGAGCTGGAGTTAGCACTGATCATTTAATCACTGTCAATGAACATTTCCATCGCTGTTAGTCAAAATATCATGGACCATGATGTCGTAAGAAAACTTCTCTACACAGATGTCGCCGTGGAGAGAGTGGCAGTTGTCGCTAAGGACCATCAGTTGTTAAATGCCCAGCCCCAGTTTGCCGGAAGCTTTCGTATCCAGCGTGGCCATCGCCGTCACCAGGCTGGACAGGATCAAGGGCAGGATGAGCAGCTTGAGCATGTTTAGCAACAAATCCCCAGGAAATCTTAGATAGAAGATCTTGAGCAAAGATCTACATTATCGCGTAGGAAATGCAAAGTCTGTAGCTGTAGATCAAGCAATAGATCTGGGAACATGAACGACGTTGAAAAGTTGAAAAAAAAAAAAAAAAAAGATACAGTGAAACCAAAATAATTCTCCTGTACAACAGTGTCAGTCATAATTAAAATAACTACACTCTAGCAAAATATTGGAAGAAGAGGTTCGCGTGGTTTCCGTACATACAGAACGCTGAAGCTGAACAGTAATGGCTGACATGGCACCGCTCCGAAAAATTGGTGAAGAACAAAAGAACAAAAAATAGAATCGCGTCCTATCCGTGAAAACCTCGATGTAAAGCCCCCACCCAGCCGTGTGCAAAACTCGGAAAGATCCTACCAGGGCCTGCTAACCCTGCTAAGTGCGGTATATTGCAGCGTGAGAATAGGCCTTAAGCAGGGGTTTCCATAGTGATCACATACAAAGGTATGCTACACCCGAGACAAGTGCATGTAGGTTGTGACCTCCGGTCGCCTGCAGACTTGAGGTCACGTGACCCCTCCCACAACTCCAGCTCGCTTGCGTGGCGAACAAGGTGTGTGTTGCCCGACGTAAACAAGCTGCGGCCTACAACACATGCGGGATGGGACTTGCAGCAGCTGCTGTGAGTCTTTGTGGCGGGGGAGGCTCCGTCAAGGACCTCCGTGGTCGTGATGCAGATGTGACCGTTTTGAACTGAGCATGCTTTTAGAACGGTTTCTGCTGGTGAAATTTTCTCCCTTCACACACCAGTAACGCTTTTTTTTTTTTTCTCGTGTGTGTGTGGGTGGGGTAGGCGGTGAGGTCGTAGACATATCCTGCCTGCGCAAGTAGGCAGATTTAGATATTTAAACAGCTCGTTGTATCACTAAGCTTAGAGACTTGACTAGGTTAACATACACAAACTGAGATTTATGATATGATTAGGCTATGCCAAAATTTAGATATCAGAACAGGTTAACAAAATGACCCTCCACGACGAAATGAGTCTTAAGTCGCGCGGAGCAGTTTTGAGCTATGGCCCCGAAAGGTGATAGGGGTCAATTTTGTGCAGTTTGACTTTTCTTTGAAAATGAATTCCTTGGTTATTAAACTATCAGGAAAATATACCGCTATGTTAAAATAAAAGTTAGAAATTGACTTAAAATGCGTTTCAATCGAGGTACCCTACTGCGATCCGTACCGATTTCGGTAGAAAATTGACGAAATTCAAACGCTTTTTCGGTACTGTTTCCCTGTCCGAACCCCATCATGTTATACCTTGCCAGAAAGCCCGGAGTCTGTATGTTCAACTTCTGTAAAGAACGTTTCAAATATGAACCAGTCAAAAGATTTGTCTGCAAAAGTTTAGGAGTAAACAAATCTTGTCGGCCATCTCGACGCTATCCAATGGGAGAATCCGATACTGAACTGGCCTTGGCAACGAAAGAAAAGGCGCCGCGCGATTGGTTGAAGGGGACGAAACTCGTTCTTTCCGTCAGGTTTTGTGCACACTTTCAAAGTGATGCGTTAAGCGAAAGAATGGCGAAAAACTACCTAAGTGACGAAGCATTATTAGCTTTACTTAATTCCGATCAATCTGCAACTCTTCCGCGTTCCGAACAATTAGAACTCGGAAGATTAATTACAGAATATTTCGGGAAAGACGACGATTTAACGAGCGACGACGAATCTGAGTCAGAGGAACAGCCGATTTCAGATGATCATTCTAAGGAAGAATCTGACGCACCACTTGTACTTTTTGTAACGTGAAATCATGTAGCTTGCTGTATTTTATCATAATGCAAAATTCAGTACAATTTGGACAATTAGAAGTACCCGTTGCTAAGGAAAAACCTAGTGAAATTGCCGAAAAATCTTTAAACCCGTTTTTCTCAAAATGGCCGCCACCGTACTTTCACACTTCAAACGCTTATAACTCACTCAATTTTAGGACTAGAAGAACACTTTTTCTATCAAAAGAAAGTTCAGAACCTGTACTTTTTAAAAATATGAAATTTGGCAAATCTCAAAATCGCGACTAAAGACTCATTTCGTCGTGGAGGGTCACAAATCTCCACATTGAGAGATCCAAACAGGTCAGCATATCTCCAACATTTAGAGATTAATTTACATGTCTATATATATATATACCTAAAGTTGGCAATCTTTACCGGTTAAAAAATATTCCCCACATTTGAGATTTTAACAGATTGGTTTCTCAGCGTAGAAACCCGGAATGTAGATATCTGCACATGTTAATATACATTCAGATTTAATGATTTGAATAGGTGAGCACGAGTTTCAACTTTAGAAATTTGAGCACATTTACACATATTCTCCTCTAGATATCTGGACAAATTTAGAGTGCAGAACATGTCTCCTAAAGAGAAGAATGCGCTTTCAGTTGTATGCTTGACATGTTGAGAGAAATGGCTGTCTGGCTGACATCTGATTCATGTGGTGACTAGCCGTCTTAGCGTCCTCGAATAGCACATGCAAACATCTGCTAGTTTTTTAGACTCGCCGTCAACGTGCGATCGCCAGTTTATGAAAGATGTTTGAGAGCACCTTGCTGGTGCTTGCTACCAACTCAAGCAGATGCTGCAACATCAAGCAATAACATCATTTCGCAACATCACTCAAAGCAGGCATCAATGAAAGGCCTTAAAATGCTCGCACCTCGTAGCTAGCTGGCTAGTAAAAAATGATAGTCATATTTATTTTCAAGGTTAAATCATTAGATAAACAATATGACTACATGCAGAAATTATGTCTGTTGATCATCTCGTAGCGGCTTTACTTAGTCATGCCCCGTACGCAGCAGAAACTGCAGTGTGTGTAGAGAACAAAGGGGTTAATGTTGGGGCTATGTCACAGATCTGTACAAACGATCAACATGTCGATTAATTAATTTGTTCACATTATTGAGCGTTCACGGGTGGCTTTCCGACAGAAAATAATATTTGTGTTCTGATTTCTCGACGCAAGGTGATATCAACAACTTATACTAGTCTACTTCCCTGAGCAGGCGCAACATACGTGTTATGTTTCAAAATTCTTTTCAATTTCGAACTCGCTGTTACTATTAGCAGTATCACCCATAATGTGCCACCATTTTTGATACTTCGTTGTCATTAGAAGCTTAGAGACTTTTACCTTGTAAAATGTTTATATCAGCTAATTTATACACTTCTTCCAACCCACATTTCCCCCACACGGAGCTCGATGCGCTTCACAAGAGACCAGGGGCAAAGGGGAAAGAGGCCGGGTGATGTAGTCGTCACAATCAAGTACAAAAAAAACACAACATACATAAACGAACATGCACCAGTTAGCAATATAAGAACATGAATGAACGCAGAGATAGGAGTGTTGGGGAGAAAGGACACCAGGGTGGACGAGTTATAGTAGGTGTTTCCGAAAGAGATATGTTTGAAGTCCAGATTAAAAGGCACGTACCTATGGGGCGCCAAGAGGGGAATTTTCTCAAATTTGCTATTTCTAGCTATACATTGCAATGTATAATTATAGAATGCAATGTATAGCTATATATTGCATTTTATACTTATAGATTGCATTTTATATTTATACAATTCATTCTATATTTATAGATTGCATTCTATAGCTATACATTGCATTCTATAAGTATAAAATGCAATGTATAATTATACATTGCAATGTATAGCTAGAGAGAGAAAACTCGGTAAAAACCGAAGTGTTTCATTTATATTATACCCAGAAGTTGCTATCCAATTCATTTTATATATACCTTTCAATTCTTTAGCTATAGAATGCATGGTTAATTGGTTTAATAGTAAAGTGCTTCCGCCCAGCAGTAATTTCGCACCTTCTGCGAAGAAAGAGCGATGAAAGGGAGACTACACTTCCAACGGCTCCTGCAACTTTATAATTCTTGCTTTGCTGGTGCCCAGCACTTAACCCCTGTATTGCCGTACATCATGCTGCGACTGATATCTTATTTTGCATTCCCGCACTATCCAGCGCACCTCCTCGCGCTTGACATCGCGATCTGTGCGTGGTCACGTGATATCTTGAGGCCCTATTGAAGGGTTTGAACCCATTTTTAGTTGTTGTTTTTTTTTAGGGTGGGGGATATGATTTAATTATTAGGGAAGGAAGGAGTTTGGACAGAACAGATTCCAATTATTTCACACCGCGTCCAGTCTATTCATGCTTTCAGAAAATGCAATAATGATTTCAAACTTACATATTGCCAGAGTAATAATGTACTAATGTGTCATTCATACATACATATTACTACTCTGTATCTCTCTGCAAATTAAAAGGTACAGTATATGTGTGTCTAAGGATAAACGTGACTAGTATATTTACAGTCCTGACACCTTGCATCTCCAACCCCTCCCCCGCACCCCCACAGTGCAATTAAATGACTTCAAGGGGGGGGGGGAAGCACTTTCCTACTAAACAACAGTGAGACACTATCCAGATCACTGTTAAAATACTCGACCGTTCAAGGTGTAGTTTAGCTCGTGTGTCCAAACACCCGGCACAGCTATGGACAGCTGTCACTGTGGAACCGTCAATATCCTTTAATTTTTGTGATACCAGTGGTCGCAGCATCTGAGCGACCGGAAACAGGACGACAGTAGTAATTATGGGGCTTCAGCACACAACTCGTCGTTACCTGGCCATCCTAGCGATCGCTACACGTGAACGTTGAGGCCCATGGCGATCGGTGCAATTCAACGATGCAATCTCTCTCTCGGTGATCGCTGAAATCAACGTTGAAACCCTGATCGTCGCTGAACACGAACATTGCTATCTCGACAAATGCTAAAAGCGAATTTTACAAGTCTTCCCCCCCCCCCCCCACCTACGCGTGCAGCGTGTGGTAAGCTTATTTGGTTAGTTAGCTCCCTTCACAAGGCAGTTGAAGCAGGCGATGCAGGCGAGACCCTTACGAATTATGTCCCCATGCCTATATGACACTTTCCGTACATAAACTCTTGGAGTCCCTTGCGTAAACAAATTTCTAACTTTCAACACATTTAGGTCTTAAGTGTATTTAGCTTAAAAAAATACATTTTTGTAGAATGTTCCTAAACGCTTCTAGACGGTAGATATTCTTTTGCAAAAGTACTACAATAAGGTACATGCATGATATTGTTCATGCAAACATACCACGATATAATGTTCACGAGCATATTATGTGATAAAAAAAACTTTAGACGGACAAATTTAAAACATGATGATTTATGAACTTTTAAAGTGTCACTGACTACAGTTTTCTGTTTTAAATCGCGGACTTAAGCTGTGCTTTCGTTCGTGGTCATTGTGATCTGTCTGGCGATATCAGTTTGTTGAAATCCAAACCACCGAAACAATTCGTCGTCGTTTTATTTCATCATTCAGATTCTTGTTTGCTTCTCAAAACCTTGAGGTCTGATTCTAATAACTAATTGCTTTCTAAACTGTCGCCGCTTTAGAACAGCTCCAATATATTTTAAATGTGGAAGAAAAAAATCATTAAAACAATTCTAATGTAGCTAAACGGCATAAAAACAATTTTCTAAATACAGTTGTTAATTTGACTCTACAAAACTGTTTTAACGATTAGACGTGATGTGCATCTGAGTACAGGTTTAGAGATCACGTGTTGGAATATGTCATGCTCTGTTAGAATAACCCGGAAGTTCTCTAGAAATAGAGAAAGAATTAGTAGCGGCTAGAGACGCTAGGATAGAAGGGTTTACTAGTGACCGCAGTATGCTTAATACATTTCTTGTCTTTGTGTTATGTTAACTGGACATTGATGAAATTTTTGCTCGCTCGTTCTCATGAACGTCCCTCCGCGTAGGAAAGACTGCGTTCTAGCTGTGCATGCCAGAGCGAACAAGGGAGGAGAGGAACGAGACCGCTGAGTGGAACGATAAGTCCGACCAAGTTGATTCACTTTGGTCCGACTGTCACATCCAGTGCAGAGGTGAGGGGTAGTTCAGTGTGTCAAAAGTCTACGGCCGCTCACGTGCGCCCAGCGAGACTTGGCTGCATGCGCTGACATGCAGGTCCGAGCAGTCGGACGATTACAGATCCATCAATGGTGCTGGTTTTGTTTCGTGTTAACATGGCTGCCGACACCTCTCGACCTATTGATAACGAAACGAAATGCACAGAAAGGAGTCGCTAGTGTTAATTTATTAATTAATAGCGTTGTTGGACAAGGATGCCAATGGGCGCGCTCGCTGTGATGAAAATGTTTTTTTTTTAATTCCCGGTGGCTGCGAGAGTGTGTTTCTCTCTTCCTCCATGCATAAGGTCTCGGGCGGCGCAAAGAAGTCATTGACTTTTCGTCCTTGAACCCAAAAGGCACGCGGGGTGGTGCGAGGCGGTTAAACCCACAGGCCACCGTTTTCCCATTTGTTTTAGTCAAACCCTTCCCCCTTCCACGCGTCCCCTCCTCCTTCCCTCATACCGCTATCTCACCGAAAATACATAGGGCTTAGTAGGTAGCAGCCTATAACTGTTCCACATTTCTTTAGTCGCAGCTGCTAGCAGGGTCTGCAAGAGGAGTTGGGGGGGGGGGACGGCAGGCTTGTACATCCTGAATGCTGAGCCTCGCAGGGTACCCGCGGAGTCTGCCAGTCCGTCCTCGCCAGGACGCCTACAAGTTAGGTTTCTACAGTAGTAGCGGCTACAATGTTGTAGCTGTGGCTACAATGATCGATAAGGACTTTGTAAAATTAAACTTTGCCCATTGTCACTAGTGTAGTCCTACCTGTGGCAGTCTCTATGAAGTCATGGAGAATTCTAACCGCCGCGGTACAATGTGACCGTGTTCCATGCCTCTGGTGGCTCGCAACATTTAACACCCGTGAATAGGTAAATAACACTTGGACAGGTAGATGTGACAACAGAAGGTAATACATGAATATTATCTTACTTTTCGGGCACTCAATTATATACATAGCTATTTTCAAGGCTAGTATGCCTTTAAGGTTTTTCATACAGAAGATAAACCATAAGAGAACATCAGGGTTACCGGAAAATCACGGTTACTTGGCAAACACGGAAACCGTGATTTAGGCAGACTTCCGTGTATTTTGGCGAATGCCGTGAAATGCCCGTGTTTTGCGGATATTTCCGAGTATATGCCGTGTTTGTACAAAACTCCTATGAAATTCTATATAAAGGTTTGTCGGACATGTGTACTTTTGGGATAGCATAGTGTCATGTTTATAAATACGAATATAAATCTAAAATCTTATTTACAAGGTTATGCGTTTACTTGCTGACCCATTCCAGCTCTTTGACATCATTTTCAGACGTCATATCCGGTATTATTTTGGTAAATAAATAAAACTTACGATAGCAAAACTGAAAAAAAAATCCGCTGTACTGAGCGCTATACAATATTCAAAGGGAACGTTACATGCAGATGACGGTCGTTTGTTTTGTAACGGTTGCAATGTGACATTAGACCAGACACGTCAAGCAGCAATAGACAGACATTTAGAGACCCCGTCTCACAGCAACAATAGACAGTTAGAGACCCCGTCTCACAGCAATAGACAGACCGTCTCACAGCAACAATAGACAGACAGAGACCCCGTCTCACAGCAATAGACAGACCGTCTCACAGCAACAATAGACAGACATTTAGAGACCCCGTCTCACAGCAACAATAGACAGTTAGAGACCCCGTCTCACAGCAATAGACAGACCGTCTCACAGCAACAATAGACAGACAGAGACCCCGTCTCACAGCAACAATAGACAGATTTCGAGACTGTATATATACACGTCAAGCAACAATAGACAGACATTTAGAGACCCGTCTCACAGTACCAGACTTAACGGTAAATAATTCAACGAGCTCAAAATCTGAAACATTACGAGCATCTCGTGCCTCGAGAACTCGCTTGAAGGAACTAGAAATTGTCGCCTGTCTGTCTGTCTCTCAGCTGCTTCATGGTAACGCTGCCCGTTTGGTTTGATCAGCATCAAGCAAAACTGCTAACGTTCAACAACTTTGTTGCGATCCCGATTAGTTAGAGAACTAATTTATTTATTTATTGTTTGTTTCTTTGCGGGGCCGGACGGCCCCCACTCCTGATGCAGATCAAAACACTGAACGTGTGGACAGGCTTTCTTTTTCATTCTCTTTCTGTCTTTTCCTCTCACTTTTTCATACAAAAACGCACAGATGCAATCAAACACACACGCACACACACACACACACACACACACACACAAACACACACCTGCGCTCGCAGAAGATTTTGCTTTAGCTGTACGGTACGGTACCTATCAGCTCCAACAAACTGTTGATGCGGAACGAAGCGTTAGCCAGTATACGGCAGTAAACGGACCACAACCTAGCGATGCATGCTAAGCATGCATTTAATGCAAAACAATAGTGAACTTCGTTCAGACTTTGTAGCCTAAAAGTAAGGTTATGTTCTTAATGGAGCACGTGCACGTGCTGTTTATTTACCGTGTTTTGTTTGTTTGTTTGTTTTTAATAAGTCAAATAAATTCACCGTGTTTTAAACCGTTTTGTATCGTGATTTTCCGGTTGCCCTAATCATGACATACGGAGAAAGAGCAGGATTTATTTGATACGTACAGTGGTGTATCTGAGGCAGATTGAAAGAAAGTGGTATGCGTCTTCATGATGTGGTGTCGGGTATGTGGTATATGACCAGCACACTGCTCGTACGGCAGGTTTCCGTCAGGTTTGTTCAAACGCAAAATACTATTGAGAGGCAATCAATTACATCACATCAGACGCAGAGGAGGCCTGTGTTCGCGGTGTGTTAACTGAGTTAAGTACGACTCTCTAATTAATTAACTCAGGATGGTAATTGCAGTACTCAGGAAATGAACGCAAGTTATCATGCCAGGTCTGGCGAAAACAATCTTTTAGTCTTTCTTGGCGATAAAATGTAAAGATTTGCGAACTGTTCGCATTTCCCACATATAATCAAACCATGATTACACAGTGAAATTCGAACTTGGGAAACCCGTTAGAGATACCTGCCTTGTAAAAGTAACATGAAACATTTTATCGGTATCTGTAATCAATAAAGTTGATATAGCCACCTCCAGTCACTGATAACACCTAAAGCGAAGACAGTCACAGTGGGAATTTCTATTCTATTTCATTCTATACATCGCTTTCAACGTTCAAAACTAAATTATAGCGTTTTATGTGTTTTCTTTCCACTTCCTCATACCGATTCACTCGCCAAATCTCTTATCAATAAAATAGTATATTGGATCTGAAAGAAAAGTTTCATATTTCCCGTAAGCGCTTTCAATTCTTTACCAGTGTTTCATCCTTGATACAGCTACCATTTTAAAAGCTATTTATTTATTGTTTTAAGTCATTGTTTACTCGCGTTAACTGTGAGGTCCCATTTGTTACAAAATGCTTTTAGGAAACTGATTTTATGCTGGTCACCAGGTGGGTCATACCAATAGCCTTAGGCCTTTGCTGGTAATTACATTCTCTTCTTAGAAACGAGACAATCTGTTGGCGTTAATGTATATTTTACTGTATAATTTACTATTAATGTTCAGAAGTGAAATCCTATCCGGATGCATGCCACTAGTTAAAACTTTATTTAAAAAGTGGGTGCAGAAGTCTCACAAGGGTAATGTTTGTGAATTTAAACCAGTCATTAGTCAGTCATTCTTCCCTTGACTGGTACCGGTCGTGTGGGTTGGGAAGGGGATGAAGCACATGGACAGACGCGACAGTTGACAAGGCCCGCCACTCACGCCTGTCTTGGGCAACAATGAGTAGGTCCTGCAGAAGACGACTAGTCCACCCTTCATGTTTTTAAAGTTTCATCCTCTTGCCACTGCGGCGTCGAAAACCCTCCAAGGTACCTTGAAGGACAGTCTTTGACAAGGTGTCGTGTCGGGTCGCATGGCCAGACCTGCTTACGCTGCTTGACTGTTGCAAGTAAGGGTTCCTCACGTCCAATGAGTGTGGAAACCATGCTTCGTCAAAAGTCGTTGGTTTTATGTTCTCTGTACGAAATCCGGAGCAGCCTTCTCAGTCACTTGTTCTCGAATGCCTGAATTCTCCTTTCCGTATCGGTAGGCATGGTCCACGTTTCACATCCGAAAAGCAGGATCGGTACTACGAGGGGTTTGCATATATTGTATTTTGTAGTAAACTTGTTGGTATGACTGCACCAGACCCTGTCCAGCCTGTTATTGCCACTGTTGCTGTCGCGATCCTGATGTGGAGTTTTGTCATGGTCTTGCCGTCTTTGGAGAGGGTGGCTCCCAGGGACTAAAAACTGTTAAATAAGTTAACCTCTTCAAGCCGTACCCCGTTCACGTAGATCTCTGCTTTGCCGTTGCTAATAACCATGACTTTGTTCTTGTGAGCGTTGGTCTCCATTCCATATACGTTAGAACTATGTCAGTCCCTTGCTCAGGTCTCACGGCTCTCTGTTAGCGCGTGTGGAGAGCTTCACACACGATGTTCTCTAAAACGATGTTGAGCAGCACAGGGGAGCTCACAGTCATTCCATAGTGTGACCTTATTTACCTTAACCACGCGTGCTACCTTTTTTATATTTATCTATTCAAGTGTTATCTTATTTACTTCATATTTACAGATCCAAGAGCATTACGGTACATACCTCGCATTTACCTACCCAATCGTGTTACCTTCTTTGTATTTACTTAGAGATATCTTGTAAATATCAATGTTTATATTTTATGCAGCATACATTTGCCTCTGATTCCCATGTTCATTGAAACATTTCTACGGCTCCCACTGTAAGTGTTTGTTATGATTGCTTCTTATATGTGACGGGATGGGCTACAGTGTGCAACGTGTTCAATCCCAGCCTGCCTGGCACTGCTCTTCTCTGAGTCACCAAAATCCGCCTCTTCGTACATAGGTGCGCGAAAAGTAAACTCATAAGCCCAAACGATTTCTGTTGAAAACCCAAAGCCTTTTCATTTCCTCATCCTTTGGAAATCCATGAAAGGGTTATGCTGGACACTTGTAGAACTACACTGAGGTACACAACGTCAACGAGCTCTTTTTTTCTTTCTTAATTGTGTGAGCCGACGTGTTCGACGAAAGCTACCCGTATCAACAGCCAATATTACACCGGAAGTGCTCTACCATCGGCCTGGGGTGAAGGTCACACACACATGCGTAATTCTCCAAAATCGTCCATATAGGCCGCGGGCAGCTGACTATAAGCATACGTGTATGTGCCGTAATGGAGTTCCTTGATTGCCCCGTAAAATTTGTTGTTGCTATTATTATTCACTTAATATACATTTATGTTGCTGTGAAGAAAGCTGAGAGGTTTACTGCAATATGCGGTTTCTTTGCCGGGCCGGACGTCCCCCACTCCTGATGCAGATCAAAACACTGTGGACAGGCTTTCTTTTTCATTCTGTCTTTTCCTCTCACTTTTTCATACAAAAACGCTCAGATGCAATCAAACACGCGCGCACACACACACACACACACCTGCGCGCGCAGAAGAAAGAACAGAAATATCAAGATGGGGGGAGAGGTCTTACAGATATGAATAAAATATTGGAAGACGACCAGTTGAAAAGCCGACTGCCTCACATGTTAGTGTCGCTGGGCGGGCATAGCCGCACCGGGCATGCGAAGGTGTCGGTGATCTTAGCAGGCCACATTAGAACTGAAAGCCAGGTGACAAGGCTGACCGGTCACGGGTGTCAGGGCAGACGGGTCAGAGGTCTGCGGGTCAGAGGATGCTCCAGAGAAAGTCCTGCCCTCACATTATAATTATTTCTTCTCCTGTCCCTCGGATCGCATTTCTTTCTCAACATCATGAAATAAGTTTACGCTGTTATTTTTTTTTTTATATTAACGTCAGCTACTACGTTGTCAACATTAAAAAGTAGAAAGGACTGGAGGAAAGAAATACAACAACAACAAATGAATGAATGAGAGAAAGAGAGAGAAAGAAAGATCGTTTGTGACGTTTACAAATGAGGGTAACCGATTTGAATGTGCTTCGTATTATTTCTGCGTGGTATCTGTTCATTGGCCGTTCGACAATTCTGTTCAGCAAAAGATTCTCACACTGAGCATCTTCTCGTGATAATGCATGTTGCCGTGGTTGCCGTGCAGTCTTGTCGCACGCTTTTCTCTGTGGTTCACGTGACTATATGGGTGTTCACAACGAGTAACAAACGCCGACAGCAAGTCACTAACTACGAATACACGCGACAGGAAAACTAAACAAGGCAAATATTCAGACGAAAGAGATGTATATGCGCTCATTGTCAGCTCCACGACGCTTTACCTGTCTGCATAGAAGGTAGAGACGGACATTGTTTGTTTATTTATCGAATTTTCGGAATAATTTCTGCTTCCAATACTTCTCTTTCCCATCACGTTCGTCCAGCTTCGACTTACTCGCTACAATAGCGGATGGGTGCAAGAAGTAACTAACGATGAGGTTACCTACACGTAGTTTGAAGTGGTTACAACTTGTAAACCTGTGAACTGGCCAGTCTCTGTTTAACCGGACAAATGTCGAGTGTTTGACCAGCTGGGCAGAGCTGTGTGCGAAAGTATCATGAAATGAATGATTTTTATGCCAACGTTAGGGGTATGGATACTTCGGTCAACCTGCTGAGCGAAGTCTAGACTTGTTTACCGATACATTGGAACTAAGGGCACTTCGGAGGTTTGCTGCTGGGGTACTTTACGCCTGATTACGCCTTTAACGACGGTGGAGAAATCATACGGGACCGTATACATCTCAGCGTTAGTGTAACACAACAAACAAATCATGTAGTGACAAGGAGTACATATAATATTCATATACATGTATAACTGTCTAAAATGTATGCAGTGATATGAAGTGGGAATTGCACGCGTACGCATCTGTAAGTGCGAGCTTTGACGTCTTCACCGTCCAGCTGTGTTCTGTATCCAGCACCCGCCGATTTCCACGTTATTCAGTTACAGCCGGCCAAGGTAAGAGAAAGGTCATGACCACTGGTAGCACCGCCAGAACTAACTCGCAGGTAACGATAACCACCAAAGACTGTCGTCATCGCACATCAATTCACTTGGACTTCGTCGCCAGTGACCGACCGCGCGAGATGTCATGGAGTCAGTGACCTGAAGGCGCGTGCTGCGTGACCTCGGCCGGATGGCGAACAATAGCCGCGGGAGGCCAGCAACCGACTTGTTATGCCTTATGCCGTGGCCTCGCGTGACTTTCAGGTCACAAGCGGCTGTGGTGTATGGGCCACTACACCTTTACATGTACTGTAGGTCTGGCTGTGGTCAGCATGGCGAAGAGGGGCAATGGGACCCTTCTCTGTACGCGTCATCCGTAGGACCAGCTCTTCAGCACGCTCAGTCGACAGCCCCGCAACACAAGCGCCTACACGCGCGTGCGCACATCGCGTCCTTCCCATTGGTCGTTGAGTTGGTTACACCACCAATGGCGTGGCGGCACACCAGCGTAGTCCGGAGGTCGACCATCGGGCCATAGAGCTTCAGTAGCGTGCAAACAGACGATGACCAAGACGTGGCCTGCAAGACGAGCCGAGGTGAGCTAGCTCTGTGACGAAGGACTGGAGGTGTAGCAGTTCATGACCCGGACAGGCAAACTTTCGCCCTTATCCCAGGCGGCCTTGCGCTCAGATCGTCTGCAAGCAACGAGTTGCCTGTCCACAGATTTGGATCGCAACTTGGTTGCTCATTTAGTCATCTTTACCGGCATCTACCAAGCTGTCTCCAGCCCCTGCTCTTCCAGTCCGTCATTGCCATCACCTCATCATGCTCAGAACCGGTGAGAGAGACCGGCGCACCGTCTTCATTGAAGGAAAGGTAAGTTCTGATCTTGCAATACTCTTTTATCTTTTTTTTTTTTTTTTGGTGAGAATCCCTCAGTTCTTTGATATCCTGCTTTAACTTTTAGCCCTCGTCAATTGCCAAACCATGCTAAAACACAACGTTGCAGTAGGTATACCGTTAAGGCAGAAAGTAGAGGAGAGGCAGCGTTCGCACCCGGTGTAATGTAGGCAAGGCCAATGAACTTTCCTTCTATGACTTGCTTTTGTAATTCATGTCTACAACTAGTTTTCAAAATGCGTGCTATCACTATTCATCCTTCCGTTCTGGGGGAGCTGTTGAGAACGTCCTTGCAGATGTGCATTCTTGCAAGATGATTCTATCCTACTGTTTCTTATTACAGTCTTTCTCAATCGGACACTTTATTGTCGAATATGTAACTTTGGGGTATTTTCTTACACGACGTTCATACTTTAAACTAATTACCGGATATAGAAATGTGGTCCACAATATATATCCTTTCAAGACAATCCTTAAGCATGATGTTCCTTATCAATCGGCATAACTGACAAGGATATCGGCAAATTACTGCGAAATCCGTGGCCCCATATATCTGTGGCTCACTCCTGTTTGTGATTCGTGGAGGACCGGTTTGAAGGAAGAGGAAGAGAGAGGAGGGAGGGGCGAACGATGCCCTGCCCTCAGGCTGACCGATGGCCCCTGGGCAGCCAAGGGACACATGGTTGATCTTGGGCTGCAAGGTCGTTTGACATCCTAGTCGCCATCATGATGCAGGCTTCTACCAGTAAGAATGACGAGGTATGCGGGGATGAACAAGGGAAATATGTTGATTAAACGGCCACAATGTTAACGTCTCAGAATCATGGGTTAGTAAGCATATTAACGTGTATATGCGTTAAAAATAATAACTACGACATCTAGCCGACGATGATATAGCGCCACGTTAGACTAAATGTTTGCGTTCCTGTACGCGTTAACACATCCGCTGTTGGCCAACCCTGCGGAGCTCGGAGAGGTTTTCATAAGATGCGAATTTCGGACAAAGATGGAGAAAGGGAAAGACAACAAAGGAAGTGAATATTGAAAAAAAAAAACCTCAACAAACTTGAATGCTGTAAGGTCTAATTTATGATGGTGCGCTCACGAATACCATTGCGTCACCGTGCAGACTGTATACCGGTAATCGGAACCATGTTCTTCGGTCTTCTATATTTGTAATCTGTTATCCTTCATAGCCTCGATTCTGTTTCTGAAACCTACAAAGCCTCAATTTGGTTTTTTTTTTTTTCGTGTCTGTGCGTGCGTGTGAGCGGGTGTTGTTGTGCCGGCGCGCGCGCATTTCAAGGTCAATGATATGAGAACCTGACGAGGGGGGTGGGGCCAGTTCAGAAGTGCGATGTGAGAGAGGTTGCCGTCAAAGCTTAAAGGAGTCCACTGCGCATGTGTGCACACTAACGACGTGTGTGCCATGACGCATTTTCTCGGACAGCTGTTACAAAATAACGCATTTTAAAACTGACAGTTGTTCCAAAAAAAAAAAAAAATTCTCGTCTTTTGTTAGAGAATTGTCTGATTTTTTTCCCTCCTTCTTCGCCAGCACAGACTTATCAAGACCATGGTCATCTCCAAAAACACTACTATAAGACTTGTAAGGCTCTTCTAACCAACGATCAAATGTATGACCAGGTTTGGCAAAGATGTATTGAAGGTTACAGAACACTTATGGTTTTAGGGCAAACATTCCTGATTATGCTCCCACACGTAAGTCCAGAGTTGTTTGCTAACACATTTGCCAGTGTAATGGAACTTCGGGGGGATTTGGGGGGTTTCATGAACAGAGTTCAACATTCGTTTGCCCATTTTTTTTCTGAATTAGCAAACACCCTTGTGATTTATGGTAATAAACAAAATCATTCTTTCATCTCTTAACCAGTAGTAGATGGGCTGCTGAAAATGATTAGATAACGACTAACCCAAGCTTACCCCGCCAGCACCCCCCCCCCACTGTTTTCTGTGTTCCCGCTCCCCAATGCCTTGCTGTGCTACTCATTCTAGATTAACATTTCAATGTAAGTGTGTATATTCCTGCTGTAGCCTGGTGGACCCTGTAATATTCTTTCCCATTTACAAAGCGCCCATCCAAATGCATTTAATACATTTAGGCCTACATAAATAACTTATTTGTCCTTATACATTTACAGCGTTATTAATCGCCGTTAGAGCGGCCTTTGTAATCCTGATTATGTACAGCTAGAGACAACGAGCTGTATCTAGCTGTCGAGTATACAAAGAAATCTGTACCATCTTTCTTGTCAAAAGTTCTTCTGTACAGCTTCAGCAAATGACGTTGAGAAGAATTTGTCGATATACAAACAAGGTTTTTTTGTTTTTTTTTTTTTAAAAAAGACCTTCAGTTTTACTGAGAGCATTCTTTGCTTCATGGTGAGTTCAAAATGTGGGGATGAACGGGGTCGATTCTCGATTCTGGAGCCCAAGATTGTAGCTGATTTATTAACTCTTCGCCACCCTCTCCTACCCGTTTGCCCACCCACCAGGAATCGGTACCTGATTTATCAGAAGGTAAAAAGGATTTTTTCCCCCCGCCTTCCACATGTCACCTTGCCGAATGTAGTATCTGATAGCCCAAGACTTTAAATTTTTGCTTTTCTTTGTCATTCGATAGATAGTCGTTTTCAGTGGTCGTCGGTCAGTAGATAGTCAGCTAGTAAGTCCTGCTGTCAGCTAATATTTTAACAGTCGACTGTCTGCCGTCTAACACTACAGGCCTTTCGTCGCGGTCACCCCAGTGGGTCTTGTTGTCTCAGGATCTCAACGTAGGTTTGGCTTTTATGAGTTTGTTTTTTTTTTTGAAATGAAGAGACATAGTTGGTTCTGCCTCTCGTATTATATCTCATCCACTAGTATCAACTATTGCTCTTTGCTAGTCTCCCAGTGTTTTAATTTTTATTTGTGTCTGCATCAAAAGCTGGGGTAGAAGTTTAAAACCGTAGAATCATTAAGATTTCTATAAATTAAAGATATGTACATTTAAGCAAAGAGGTTCACGGAAAATTGTCCACATGTATTTTAAATGACCTTACATCTACTCAACAGAATGTAACAAACGTTTACCACTCACCGACCGCAGAACAGAGTTTGAATCTGGACAGCGGATTGGAGATGAAATAAAGAGAGGCGACAGAAATGAGATGCTATAGAAAGATTTCGTATCTCGCACGAGGAAGTAGGAGATGTAAATACTTCGTCTCTAAACAAGAAGAAAATGCGAGATATCTCTCATAATGAGCTAGGATTGGATGTTATAGATATATACCTTGTTTTGCTTACAATGAGGAAGTATGAGTTGCTATAGAAAAAATACTTCTGTGAGGCAGTGTGAAACAGAATAAGCAAATAGCTGGTCTTATAACCCATTAGTCTTATAAACCCATTAGAAACGCTGCACAGGGAAAAGACGAAGACAAAATATAACAACTCCAAAGAGATACCTGCACTGAATGGTTCAGGGAGGCATAAGAAAAGGCAGACGAATAAAGGGGGAGGGGGTATGGGGCGCCAAGAGGGGATTTTTAACAAGTTTGCTATTTCTAGCTATACATTGCAATGTATAATTATACTTTGCAATGTATAGCTAGAGAGAGAGAAAAACTCGGTAAAAACCGAAGTGTTTCATTTATATTATACTCAGAAGTTGCTATCCAATTCATTTTATATATACCTTTCAATTCTTTAGCTATAGAATGCAATCTATACATTCGAAATCTATATTTATAGATTGCATTCTATAACTTCTGACTTGAAATGTATACGGAACGAGGCTGGCTCATTTGCATATGCTAAAAATAGCAAATTTGAGAAAATTCCCCTCTTTGGCGCCCCATAGGGGGAGGCACATTGTGTCCAGAAGTGGAATCGGGGCTAATGTTCAGTAGATCTCGGAGAAAGGCAAAGAACTGCGAGAACGGGTGAGAGTTGGGAAAATAATGGGGTTAATGAATTTTTGATAATGACAGTACTTGATATGCATGTCACCAAACGACAAATGTGACATTCGAATGTAAAGCGTTAAGAGATTTAACAACTGTAGTATTTTCAGTCATTTAAATCATTATTGAGAGTGTTTTAAGAGCGAAAAAAAAGGCATGAATATGTTTCTCTCCACTTCCTTCGCTTCAACCTGTTTTGTGGTTCCCTTCATCGTCACGATTGTTGTACTTATTATTTTTTTCCCTTTTCTTACCCACCTCTCGACTCTGCCGGCGTTCTGAACGAGGCTCGCCTCTTGACAGCCAGTAAGCGCTGCGCGCGCTGGTTCACCTGCACCCTGTCTCCTAACCCGCCAGAGGTCACTACAACTGAAAACGCGTTCATGGCCTTTAAAGGTCGTTCTCGGTCATGACCTAGGCGCCCAAGCTGTACAATGCGGAGGAAAAGAGTTCGCCAATATCATTGACTGTACTTGGATTCTTTGAAGAGAGTGTGTGGCTCTCCTTGACCTTCCCGTCATCGCGAGAACTCCTTTCTCTGCTCAAACGTAGGTTGTTGTTACAAGAACGATGAACGCAGATCAAAATCTTTCTTTTTGATTCTGTTCCTCGTAGCTCGTAAGTGTCCAGTTTTGGATTATTATTTTTTTTTAAGGTCTAAGCGGATATTTTATTAAAGAAGGGTTTTTATCTGTATCGCAAACATTCTCTCAAATGTATGGCCTTTTTGTCCAGAGCGTTTACATTACAGTCGTATATAAATAAAGTTTATAAAAATGAATATATCTAATATTGTTTCCATTGACAAAAGCCCATTCCCCACAGCTGCGTCGACTGCGCCACACGGATCTCGAACCGGTGCGTCTTCGGATTCTAGTGCTCCGATGACGGGGTATCCATTTTCCCGCAATACTTACTCGCCTCTTATCAGTTTACAAATTCATGAATGGAAAAGAGGGAAGGACGATTGTAAAATCCTTGGCCCTCTTGTGTCTAGGTGGTGTTGGTATAGGCAATGTCATGTCATGAGACTCCATTGTGTCTTGGTCGTGTAGGTATGGAGAATGTCGTATGCAGCATGCCCCTCTTTCCGTCCGCCATCTTGTTATCCCCCCCAAAACCTCGAGATTCGAAATTAGGTCGAAATGCCCTACATACCAAGTAGCCTGAGGTCATTGCCCTGTGCCCTAATCTCGCTCTAATCGAGGGCAACCTGCGGTCTAGATAGGTCGGGTCACTAGGTTCTTCGTTCTCTCCCCTCTCTTTACAAAAAAAAAAAAAAAAAAGCTGAAGGTTGAGGTCGTCCCCTAACCTTTGACGATCGTTGGGGTGATGAGGTGTTAGCGGACTTTTTTTCGGGTCTAACCATTTTTCCCAACAATCGATGGCGTCGGTTACCCATTCTCAACCACAGAGTGGTCTGGCTGCCCGCCCCACAAGGGTATCGAACCCGCAAGCCGTCAGGTTTGGATGACAGTGCTCAAACGTCTCGGCCATCCGCTGTTCCCTCCCCTGATTGATGTGTGTAAAAATGCGGTGACTGGATAACTTCGTCCAGTGAACATGCTAGCTCATTCCCTGCGACTGATAAAAACGTTTTTCAAGGACAAAATATTTATGAGGCGTGTTGTCAGAAACATGGATACAAGTGGGAGCTGAGACCTGCCATTATTGCAAATATATAAAAACAACAGTTAATCGCGTGCCTTTTTAAATTTTCATGCTTGTTAAAGCAGATAAAGAAAATATCCGCTATTGTGCCGCTATGTGAAATCCTTGCAATGCAAAATAAGATGTATAATTTAATATATTTAAATAAAGTATAATTTAACAGTAATATAAATTATAAACGTTACATTTTCACCTCGTTCCCAGAACGAATACTTTGAAAAGGGAGCCACACTTTCATTATTACGGTACTAATTCCTACCCCGTTCGTGCTGACCTGAAGATGCACCCCCACTTCTACTACATAGCGTACACACCGGATATCACACACACAAACCAAGTTCGGCAGCACAGCGTAACATTCCAGCTTGGCCTAGCCTGTAATAATAATTTGTCATTTTAACATTCCAGCTTGGCCTAGCCTGTAATCAACTCGTGACGCCATTCACCTAAGACGTTTGAGCAGCTCATATCAGGCGAGCGGCATTGTTCGTACCGTTTTCTACATTGTCTTTTCTATCCAGACCCATCGTTATCCAGCTTTCTTTCCTTTTTTGGCCCCTTTCCGTGCCCCACCACCCCCTACCTTGCAGCAAGGAAAAACTCGAACGTACTGTCACGTGGTTTGTACCGCGTCAAGCAGTTTTGGTGAAGCAGTAGCTGTTCTCGCTGGCCTTGAAACGGTCAGTGACATGGCGGGCATCGATCGTGAACCTCCTCCGTGTGTGTGTGTGTGTGGTGGTGGTGGTGCGGTATCTGGTTACACCATTCCTTAGAATAATCATCGCACGGTACTTGCCAGTTCCACGGCTTTGCATGCGCGTTCTCTGCACGTGGAAAGCTCGCGTGCATGTGGGTTTCCTCGGCAGCGGCTCCATCTTCTAACGTTTCATTATTCTTGTGAATGCACGCGCATTGAACGAACGAACGAACGTTTTACTGCTGAGGCCATGGGCCCGTGTTGTAAAGGCTCGGTGTAGCACTGATGTCTTCTAAAAATAAACTGCTGTTACATGTTATTGTCCTACTACTGTTGCTGATTTGCAATATCAACTTAAACATAACCTGATTTGTTTACACATGAGTTCCTCCGTAATTTTTTGGAATGAAAGAAGCCTGTAGAGTGTAGAATATCAACACTCCTGTCCACGCTGTCCCAGGACCTGAGGCGGGCACATCTAAAATGATGGCCGGCCTTCGGCTTTTGGATCCAGTCTACTCAACACTTTTTTATGTGAAAATTTCCGTTCATGAAACTTCGCGGCTTTCATTTTTGTACATGTTCGTCATGCCAATATCTTCCCACAAAATTAGAAGTCAATTAGTTAAGCAGCGGCTTATCTCTGTGCAACAGCAATAACAATTTCCATGCAGTGGACGATAGAAATATCTTAAAAACTAAAACATAGAATCAATGAAAAATCAGCTACATGTAGCCCTCAACGTTTTATATATACATATAGGTGTGAACTTGTCCTTACATCCATTTTCTGCTCATTTCTAAAGATGCAAACGTCTTTGTAAAGTTCGCGGTTCCTTCGACAAAAGGTTGAAAATACTATGCTGCTCAGTTCTAATATCTGACTTATTTTCGAATTATTTCCCATAGGGTTTCTTTGTTTCGTGCTGGAAGATTCACCAACCCTCTTAGGCTTTCTGATTATCAACCCAAGTTGGCAAAGCTCAGAAAGCATAGAGATAACTGACTGCTGCCACCTTACTGCAGCCACCTTACTGCAGCCAGTGTGTCCACTGTTCTGGCTATATTGAGTGATTGTGTGTGTGTGTGTGTGTGTGAGAGAGAGAGAACCAGCCCAGAGTTTGTACAGTGTTACTCGTGTAACATTTTTAGTTGTTCCTTATGAAGACAAGGTTTTGTGTTAGCACGCGATTCAACGTAGCAAATTTCTGTCCATTGTGTACTGGTCCTAAGTAAACGCACGGCGTTTCAGTGTCTTGTCTTTCATGCACCTGGATCTACTGTGTGTGAGGGGTGGGGTGATTTACTCTTTCCTAGAGTGAATAATGCCTATCTTGCCTCCCCGTGCCGTCGTTGTGTACACCTCATTAGGCATTTCCACTGTAGTGCATTTGTTCCTCGCTCTCTCTCTATATATATATGTTTACCTCGCACCCTCACTGACATGTAAATGTTGAGTCCCTGTAAACCGGTTAAATCACTTTAAATTTGATTATCTGTGAGAGAGGGAGGGAATGAAATCTTTCGACCCACGTGGCCCTAACGAGGGCAAAACGGGACAACACGTGTCATCTGGGTGTGGACGCAGACTGTCGCCAACAGGGGGCTGTATGTGTCGCTCATCTTGCGAGGTTGCGATTGGTTCGTTTGATAGCGGGGCGTGACATGAAATGAGTTGCCGCCATTGGGATCCTTACACGTGCATCGTTCTTTTCTCTCTTTTTTTCAAATTTTGCCGTTAGCGTTGTCGTTAAGCGCTTATTTTTTCTACCTTTTAGAAGCAATGTTCATATTCGCGCATTGTATCAAACTTCACAGACTTGGTATAGTCTGATGCCGAGAGAACAATATCCTACGGTAAAGCTGAACAATCTGGAATGTCCATAAATTCGACGAAAAGGAGTGGTTTTTATTTAAGTGGCAAACCTTTTTTTGTGGAGGAGGCAGGGATACCGAATTTGCTTAGCAACGGTAAGGTCAGGGGTCAGGCGACTGGCGTATATCGTCTTTTGCCAAGTTGAAGACGTCCGACTATAGCCGGCATGCACGCGGGGTTTTTTTTTCCTTCCCACCCCCCCCCACCCACGCTGCCTTGTCGGCCGTGACTTGGTGACCGAACATTCACCCCTCACCTCTCGCTCAGCTGTACTGCACGCGCCCTGACTCAAGCTCCTCAACTCTTTATGCCGCAGACGCCAGGACGCCATTTGTGCGATGGCAATAAGGCAGGCGTTTGATGTGGGGTTTCTATAAGGTGCGATACCTAGGAACTGTCAAACAGCACAGCCTTCTGCTTTGAGAAATCGGAAAGCGCCATTTCGAATGGCAAAGCTGATGCGGACGGTGGCTGCCTCTTTTGTGAAACGCGCCCGCACCCACGCGGCTCCAGAGGGCAACGAAAATGTCTTGGCTAACTAAAGTCCAGAAGCTAACTTTCGAGTCTTGCACCTTCAGTTATCAGACTTTATATTTTTCCAACAAAAAGAGAAAATAAGATTCAGAGGGTGATAAAATGTTCATTCGTCTTCATCATTCTTGCTGTCATTTAGATGCAGACATTTCACCTGTGCACGCAACTTGCTGTGAATGCCGTGTGCGCAACGATGAAACTCGCCGCCGGAACGGTTGTTTTTGTGATTTGTCGCCGTGTTTTATAAAGGTATAAAACTTTATGCCGATGTTTTCTCCGTCTTAAAATTTGCCACATTGACGATCTGTCTGTCGTCTGCTCGTATGGAGACCGTTGTGAGTTCAGTCGCCGGATCCTCCCTACCCCCACACACTATCAGGAAGGTCAAAGGTTACTCGGAGTTTAATGAAGGCTGGACTCTGTGTGTGTGTGTGTCGTGCAGTTAACTATTAGGTGTGTGTGTGTGTGTGGATCGCAGAGTTAGCTAATAGGAGGAAGATCGTCTGGGGTGAGAAGTAAGACAAGCTGTCGGGTGATGCATGGAATGGCCTTGTCACATATGCAGGCTGCGGATAGGGTTTAGGGGAAAATGTGTAAAAGTATAATAATTTTACAAAGTTAAAGACATGCATAATTAGTGCATTTTTATGCAATCAGTCGCATCGTTGTCACTTGAGTAATGCGCTAATATGAACATTGCTCCTAAAAGGAAGAAAACAAACCGCTTAACTACAACGCTAACGGCAAAATAACAAAAAAAAGAGTAAAGAACGCTGCACGTGTAAGGATCCCAATGGCGGCAACAAAGTTTTGGTCAGAAATTATGGGATTGCGCTTTTGTATAGAAGCGTTCACCAGCGTGTTGTGACCGGGCTACAACTCGTTAGCACAGAACGCGCACGCATAGTGTCCCTCTACATTGAGGACGCAATGCCTTGACGGATCTGGATGACTTGGCTTGTAAAAAAAAAAAAAAATTCACCTCTAATAATCGCTGCCGGTTAATTACAGACTGCGCGCGCACCCATCATCGTGCGACTCACTGCCGCAAAAAACGTGGTCTGTGGTAGCGGCCAACTCCTACTGGGTGAAGGGTTCATGAGCTCCGAGAAAGGTCCACTACAGCCGTTGTGTCATCGCTCATCGCGGTATAGCAATGATAATCTGAATCCGGTTTGTGAGAGCTGTCTTCATAACGGACTGTCAACAGAGCTATGCATATCTAACGAGTTGGTGACGATCACCTCCCCTGCTCATCGTCGTCGTTGTGATCATGGGTCGATGTTATCACCATCATAACAAGCATACAAGTCAGCCGTTAAATAAGGAAATAAAAAAATGGGAACATTTTGATGCACAGCGCACCTGTAACGAGTTGTGTATATAAATAACGTATAAAGCATTTTTGCTTCTGGCGTATCCTGGCAAGAAAAATGCTAGTATCATCACGATGGGGATTTTCGTTTGTGGGATTGTCTAAAGCAATTTTATTGCCGGCTTGTACTTCTACAAGTGACGGGCAAAATTATTGCTACGCAGTGGTTAGTATAATGGGAAGAACGAACGCACAGCAAAAGGGAAGAGGAAACTGCTGCTATCTCCGTGTGTAGTAACAACCAAACACCACTTCTGTTTTTATTACATTTTTTTTTTTTACTTTTTCTTCTCTACTGTCTTTGCAACGCAATGAGCATTCTTTTGAATGGATACCTGCGCGTTATAAATCGACGTCATCAACACAGACCAAACCGACGGTGCAGGGTAGACAACTCTGTTGATCTCTAGTGACTACTACACGATCACCTCCCTTGAACCAGTATTTGACGTTCCGTAGCGTGGGCTTGTCGAGCCCCTCAACATACGAACTTGTCTGGTACTGTGAATGGATCTGTCGTGCTCGTTTTTTAATGAATACAAATAAGCGTATTTTCCAGGCTTTTGTTTCAACATTACCTAACAAAATAATAGCTGACTGAATTACCGAGTTTCCGAACGAACTCTGCTTATATTTTTTTTAAATTCGATATTTAGGTAGTCTTGGAAATTTTAAAAGAAACATAATATATCGAAAATGTGCCCACACATGATCACAATTTTAACAGCTGTGTTTTGTTTTTATTTTAATATAGAGCAAAATGGAGTTAGATACTTAGGCTTCTGCCTGTACCACATATCTTCGTTTAGTTTTTCACCCGATGTAAACTTTTCCAACCTTTCAAAATAGGTCTTTGCCAGTCACCCTTCCTTTCCTCTCCCGTTATGTTCTGTGTGACGGGTAGGCTGTGTGGGGGTGATGTGTAAGCAGCTTGAACATACCCCAGGGACCTAACACCTCGGTTAGAGGTGGGGTAGAGCGGCGTGTACGTAACTCGAGCAGACCTATCGCCGTGGAAAGGGTATGAAACACGAACGTATCAAGGCCCATTGGGCGTCGACCGGGGACAGCTCAGCCTGACCTTTAGAGTTTTGCCTTTGTCCCTAAGAACAATAAAGTATAGGGATCGCCAGGTAGCTCATCGTCCGGGCTGATATCGTTTTCGTCATTTATTAACAACGCCAATTATTGGGTGACATTTTTTGGTTTTAAGATTAAAGTGCACCTGTGCTACTGTTATACTGTTGACAGTTCACAAACCGCACCTGTGTAAGCTAACTACACATCGATATTTGCGCTTTGTTCGGTTTGCTAATCACGAGCTAAAAATTGCGACAACAGAAAGTCAAAAATGCAAGCGGAAGCTCTGAAACATTCCGAGAAATCTCAACCTGAATTAAACTTTGACTTCGAGTATGTTTGGTTTTACTTTCATCCTACTGCTTTCATTATGTGTTTTAGTGTGTGCCTAGCAGCCTTCTGTATTTCGATTGCTGTTTTCTATTTTTGCGGTGGCTGTTTTATTTGTACCATAAAAATGGACTTTCAGATACATGTGTAACATAAACATTACAGCAGAATGAAGCCCACGTGATTCACACAGACGCACTCTCGCTCTCTAACAGATTCTCTCTAACACACACACACACACACCGGGAGATCCGAATGTGCAGAGTGTAAAGAGACCATTAAAAGCATACAGGTCTATCCCCGCAGACACACACACACCGTTCGTCACATCAGACTTGCATCATTATCGGCTGGTGGGGCGGGGGTGGGGATAGCAACTACAGACACTTCGCGAGCTACGTCGTGACGGGGGGCTCATGTTGCGTAATGGCTGTTGCGAGGAGCGCGTGTGGGTGAGACCGACTCGCACCCGTGCGACCACGCCTCTCCCCTGTGTGGCTACTACGGGGTCAAGCGATGGTTGCTGGGAGAGAACCCTTCACCCCGCGGTTCTCAACCTGGGGGGCGCGCCCCCCAAGGGGGGCGCAAGCTGCTCAAAAGGGGGCCGCAAAGGCGGTCATTTTCTCATATCTCATATAGGTATTAGTGGCTAAGGGGGGCGCGCGGACGTACCTTTATTCGTCTGGGGGGGGGGGGGGCGTCACAAGTAAAAGGTTGAGAAACGCTGCCTTCACCGATGGCTTTGTCCACCGACTCGCCACTTCGTCCCTTGGCGTGAGGACCGCTCGCTGATTGTGGTTGAGGTGAACTCCGTTCAGGGCGGGGGCCAGATCAACCGTTTTCTTACCAAGTCACCTCTCGCGTAGTAGAGTAATCGCCTGGAAAAGACAGTCCACCTCGTACTAACATCAAAATTAGAAGTGTGACAAGGACATACTGCTTGGAACGCTGAAGAACTGACGGACGATCAAGTATAGCCACGCGAATTGGCGGATACTTTCGGGGACTGGACGAGTGATTTCATTGAAGGACGCTGCGCGGGAATAGAAGCTCGAGTTGTGCGCAGAGAGCTGTGTGTGTGTATTCATGACCAAGAGAGCTGTGTGTGTGAAAGAGAGATCATGACCAAGGCGGTGGAACAGGCGAGAGAGCTGTGTGTGTGTGAGACCGTGACAAGTGGGTGGAACAGGCGAGAAAGAGAGAAGGGATAAGAGGCAATGAGAAGGAATAGAGTAGAATTAAGGGCTGAAAGCCAAGTAAAACTACCAACCTCTGCAAGCCTAGCGCTGTTCTGTCTTTACCTGTGGCACCTGTTTACAAGACCGGCTGCTTGGCCTTGATATAGCCTTAATTAACTGCTGGCTCGGCCTAAACACCAATTCCTCCCACTCTGCCCTCGAGTCCTGCCGTGTATTACCTAGTAATTAACAGCAACTTTCATAAGGTTATCGACACCTTAAGTTGTGAATAAACAGTGCAAGTGTCCTTAGCGCTGCTGAACTTGCTTGACTAGGCTGTGTGTGTGTGAGAGAGAGAGAGAGAGGAAGGCACTATCTTTTGTTGTTTCTGTAAAGGCCTTACAGCAAAATGCATGCTTGAATTTCTATGATGGGGGACAAAAAACTATAGTGTACTGCTTTCCAAAAGGAGGCTTATGTGGAATTTTCGTAGAATGGAATAAGGCCAGTGACTCGTTAAGTTTCTTCACACAGACTATCTGTCATCAGGAGATCAGCGTCACACTATTAAATTTCTTTAGCTTAGTTCATACATATACAAATAAAAAAAATCTCAAGCTTTTACCCATGGTGGTTGCATGGTCCTTGTAATAGTAGCACGAAACCACGGGTCCCTTCGCTTGGTGTTAATGGTCAGTTGAAAGCAAGTAAGGGAAGACTGACCACTAGGTCAGCCGGCATAAATTTGCTCCCTACCTCCGGTTTGCGGGTGGAATAATTCTTTCCCGCCATAAGCTAATAGTCAGGATAATTACGAATTACTAAAGCATACTGAACGAAACAAGAATGGCAACCCCACCTGTCTGACCTCAGGGTCACATAATTCCTCCATGTTAGTTTTCAGTATGCCGGAGCTCTGCGAAGGAGATGAACTTTGAGCCACGATCACCGCTACCAGCAGTTCGTCTGAAGCTTGGCAGCCTGGGTATTAAGAAAGGGGTGAACAGGTCATGAAAAGTCAATACCCTTTGACCCCTGACTCTGACTGTAGCCACCACTCCCTCACATACCGTTAGGTCAGCGTTTCTCAACCTTTTACTTGTGACGCCCCCCCCCAGACGAATAAAGGTACGTCCGGGCGCCCCCCATAGCCACTAATACCTATATGAGATATGAAAAAACGACCGCCTTTGCGGCCCCCTTTTCAGCAGCTTGCGCCCCCCAGGTTGAGAACCGCGGCGTTAGGTAAAAGCAGAGCGAAGGAAACTTACTGAAAGTATAATCGCGATGGCGCCTCTAGTAATTTGCTAAAGTGGAAAAACAAAGAAAGGCTGTAAACTTGCGTTACTAGACTGTTGAGTTTTTGGAGTTTTTTTTTTTTTTTAAGTTTGCTGTCTAGAAACAATTTTGAAAGGTGGTTAACATTGAGGAGCGATAGAGAAGGCACAGAAACGAACTGATGGTTAGTAAAGTTTATTGACTTTATTCCTTGTTCCTCCTCGAGGAGCATAGGGCCGCAACAATGGTATCATGTGTTTTACCATGTGGCAGGATCATTGCTCTGATGCGATTACTGCTGCTGGGTGGCAGGTAGAAAATCCTAGTCCGTTATGTCCGCATCTGTGACGTCAGAGGCAGAAATTTAATAAAATTATTTTACAAATCTGCGCAAATATTCCTTATCTCCCTCTTAATGCTATTTGTTAAGTCGTAAATATTGCTGGGTATTGGATAAACCTGGACTTTCTGACAATTGTTTCGAAATTAACTAGAACTGGACGCTCAGATGAACAGCTGATAATACAGTATAACCTAATGATATCAATTAATACTGGAAAATGCACATGCATGATGCTAGAAAAATTAATATCTTCAGGCGCATTTCTTCTTTGTTAAAATAGCTGGAAACAGTATTTGAGGGTTACAGGGAATACTTGAGGAAAGTGCACGCTATAGAGACTAGGTAGGTGCCTTGTGGCCACGATTTGTCTCACCGGAAGACCTAAAAGTTTTCGTTGTATCCTAATAGCGAAATAATCTATTAACCTGTACTACAGACAGTTGCTCTGCGAAGGACGATAGCTGATGAAGAGTTTGCATAATTTGTCAGCAGGCCCTTCACGATCATCAGATGTGGCAGCCATTTGTCAGCGTGACCTGAGATGATGATGACGACGACTTGTCCTCCGTCGCTCGAGACACCTGGTCTTCTCTGGCATCACATTAATGACATCGTCGCGGCGGGACGCTACGACCACCTCAAGACTAACGTGTAGGTAGGTGCATTTTATACAGTTTTTCATCATCGTACAAAAGTTTGTACTCGCAAAGCATTGCTGACAGCAAATGTCAGCTAAAACCAACAAGCAAACAACAACAAATAAACTGACGTCAGTTCTAACCATGCAGAGGCTGCTCTTTTGTGAAAATATTTTCTTCAAATCTTACGCAGACCGTCAGTTAATTGGTAACTAAACGTTTTTATGTTTGTTTTGTGCACACACATTTGTGTAATACCTTAATGCTAGAAAGGTGAAGTGTTTTGTTTGTGCATGACCATAAAATTCAGAGATCGACACACCTAAAGCTACATGTCTTGATTTGCTGGTGTCAATCGGTTGCTGTGTCTGCATGCCTCCTTTTTTGTTTGTTTGTTTGTTTGCAAGTTTGATCCTGTCTTCCACCCTCCTGTGTGTTTAATGGGTATTACGAGTTTATGAAAAAAAATCTTGACCTTGATTGGACCAGTAGTACTGTCTTCGTCAAGGGTGGCTCATGATCCTCCCAAGCTTGCGCCAAGCGTTGTCTTGAAATATATAGTCGCGAGTTTGTTTTTTTTAGTCACTAAAGGCGCAAGCTGCGGAAGAGAATTAGCAACCCTGACCCACGAATTCGGTCTGGTCAGCTCGTCAGCCGACTGATTGTATGTACGTGGAAGACCTGCTCGGGACATTACTGTTGCACTGGCGATGACGACGAGAAGGCTCCGAGGTCGCGGGGGTCAGTGTGACTCACGGTATGCCACCCCAGTTGATAGATCTTTGATGCTGATAGTACTCTCGTGTACCTGGTTCTTAATGGAAGCCACAAAGTCAGGGAACAGGATCGACAAAATGGCGAAAAGCTGAGTGGTTTGGGGTAGGGAGACGAGAAGACAAACCAAGCCGCCATCTGCAGTCTCTCGCGGCCGTGCGTGCCGTCAGAACTTGTCAAGACACCCGACAGTTTGTGCTGACTCTTTTGAGGTCAGCCGTCGCTTTCGGGTGCTAACATCTGTACATGTGTTCTCCGTGCTAACCCGTGTCTGTCAGGGTGTTGTATGGTTAAACAGTGATCACCTGTAACCAAGACAGAACGTTTGGTCAGTCTGTCTTGGGGAGGGTACATGCGACGTCTGTTTAATCTGCCACCTGTTTACAGAGCTGATCGTCCTCTGGGTGCTCATACCCCTTCCACCCGATTAATGTGAAATGACCACCAGTTAGAGCCAGTTTCTCTGAATAAATCGTCTATAGTATTCCTCAACGGCTAGTTCCAGCACAAAGAGACAGGTCATCGCCCCTAGTATCACAGGACAAGACATGTGACTCCCCACAAACACAGGTACCGGCCTGCCGCCACACTTCAGTGATTGTCGAGTGGTGGTGGTGGTGGTGGCGGAGCACCCCTCCGCATGCTGGTGAGCAAAGTCGAGTTTTTGCTCGTTGGCACCCGGGGTTGAAAAGCATGGTCGCGCTCACGGCGGCGACTAGTGTTGGTACGTTACCTGTACGTTTGAGGTATTTGTGCACACACACACACACACACACACACACACACACACACACACACATGCACATTTTCACGCACGCACTCATTACGGGTGAGAGATGTTTCTCGGTTCTCCAGTAGGTATCATGCAGTCACATCCCACACATACCTACCGGGTAGGTTCCAGCGTAAGTAGGGCGCACTCTTTTTCAATAGCTGTCAGGCGTAAGTAAAAGAAGAAAAGAAAAGTGACAGGAGGTTTAGCAGCTCGGCGCCACATGTTTCTACACAACGCACCACCGTTTTCAAAAGTCGGGATTCATCGCGGGATAGGTAACTTGTCCTGACCTGCCGACTAGAGACTGTCATGTAAATAAATGGCTAATGGTTTTAGAGGAGAGAAAAACGATCGTGCTTCCTGTTTACCCCCCACTCCCTCTTCCCCATCTTACTGCAAATCGGGGCATGGAATCTTGGCCTTGACAATCTGTTACGAGATCTTCAGCTCGCTGATCTCCCTTTCAATAGGCAACCATCATCTCGTCCCCTGCCCTCCCGCCACCCCGTTTCTTTGCCCCACCCGCTCTCAGCACAAGTGAACGTGCAGACGATAAGAGGTCGCAGCGATCTTTTCTTCCAGTTTAATTTCTTACTGCTATCCACCATGCTCTAGAAGTCGCCTGTCAATACGTCCGGGGTGGATGTCGGCGTCTCTGAAAGCGGGTAGTTCGCACTTTGAGCGGCCCACGAAGCAAAGCAGGTCAAGCGTAGCGACATGCTCAGGCAGGCTTTCTGGCTCTGGGTGCGATTAACAACCCGCTGAGTGGGTTTTACACTTGGTTACATTGCATAATTGACCATGTATCTGTCCATCTGTACTTAAAACTACTGCTCTTATTATTAGATTTAGACACGCAGTGTAATGAGAGCGCATGCAAAAAGGTAACATGCAATGTTGAAAGAAGTGCATATGTACCGTGCATTTTGTTGCTGGTAGTGGAGCTGCAGGAATGGAAGATGAGTCGCATACATACACTTTGCATGCAGACTCATTCTAACAACAAGCGTGAAGACGCATCGAGAAATCTTCATGCCCTTCTTTACAAGAAAAATATCGTCAAATGTTTGAGTTTGAGAAAATTGTGAAAGTAACAGAAAACTAGTGGGTTTGGGACTAGACCCACATTGGTGGACGTTTCGAGCGAAGTCCAAGATTGTCTACCTATAGATTGCATGCAACTTTACTGCGCTTCGGTAGGGTAAGAGAGAGAGAAAACTTCCGGGGGACGAACAATTGAGGTGATATGTTTTATCTCTTTTTTTCACACACACACACACACACACACACACACACACACACACACACACACACACACACACACACACACACGTGCGCGCGCGCGTCTCCAACATTTTTTCCTTTCTCTCAGACCTGCCCTGCTAACCTGTTGAAAAGTGAACGCACCTAACATTCTTTTATTATGGCAGTTGGAAGCAAACGGGTACCACTAAAATGGCTGAGACGCTTTTGTGTAAAATTTTTCTGGACTCCTTCGTCTGACTTGCCATTCGAATGGTAATGGCCATGTCTTGCACGCCTGGGCGATTCACTGTGCCGCGCCAAGCGAGCGAGCGCTGAGCCACCCGAGCGAGACGTCGGCCTCTGCCGGGCTGTAGGAGGGTGGATGAAGGGTGGCAGGGGCGACTGGAAGGGGGGGGGGGCATGAGAATCTAAGTCTTTTTCTTCCGCCAAGAACTCCCGTGTCACGCTGAGGCACTTTGCCTTGACCTTACTGTACATCTTCGAAAACAAAATCAGGTGACACTTCTTATTAGTTTTAAAGTTTAATAGACATTGATGATATGTTTTCAAATGGTAACATTTACTTGACCAAGAGCAAAATATTTCTCTGGATGTGCCGATTAACAGAAGAAGTGAAGTTTTGTCACTTGTATGAAATCTCCAGTCTTTGTAGGAAGCTAGTCAGGCAGACGTCGATTCAAGCAATGAGCACCTTGGGAAGAACGGATGACAGGTGTATTAAAAAGGATGATTGTAGGATGATTGCTACTCTAAGAAGACAGGTAGTAATTTTGGTAATGCCGGAGTATAAATACATATTAGGAGATTGGTTGTGATAAATAGAATAAGAAACGAAAAAATGCTTTAGAAGATGAATAACAACTGTAAAGATGCGCGACAGAAGAGGAAATGACTAGACAAAATTTATAGGAAGGCATGGTTATTGCAAAAAAATTTAGGGTGCCATCGAGATTATAGGTGACAAATTCTGCTGTAAAGAGATTTTTGTTGAAACAGACTTATTATTTCTTTAATACGCTAAAGTCGTACCAGTTTTTGAGACAGTTTTGGCTTTTCATTCGAGGTCAAAGGGTGACCACCAAGGTAATGACGTGGATCTTTTGTCTGGAAAGGTCCTTTCTCTCGGTTATCCACAAGCGGGTGGGTGTAGACCGACCAGCGTGTCTGTACACGTGAAAGCAGCCGAGTGGTCTAGAGTAGCCAATTAGTGGGCAGTAGCCGGTGTCCTTAGCCAAGTCCACTTGACTCTCACCTTTGTCAGGGCCCCAAAGCCCTGTCTGCAAGAGGTCTGCGTGCTTGTAATCTCGCGCGCAGACACACACACAATCACAGAGAAAGAAAATATTCATTGATAGCTACAAAAAATGTGCATTGTACACTAGTACATATCGTGCCAACCTGCTGCCGGCTGAAAAGGAAACGCTTGGCAATGCAGGAGAGTTGCACTTGCATGTAGGATAGGGTACTCGCCTCATGGTTAACCTTTAACATCGCTGACCTTGAGCTCGTTCTGACGCTGTCTTGCCGTTAAGTGAAGAAACAGTGCGACTCGTGCATCACTTGGCTCATTAAAAAAAAATGCGAATGTAAACCTGTGGATTCCAACTCCAGGTTGAAAAACTTCATGAATTTTAACTGACAAAAAAAAAAACAGTCCACCCCTCTTGTCATGATGGCACAAGTGATGAGAATTAAAAATGGCGGAATCGAAGCTAAGGGTACGTGAGTGAAACTAAACAGTTTAAACAGTTGTGCAATAATGCGTTTAATACCTTAACCAAAAAGCGTTGAGCCAGCAGCTCGATGGGAAATAAAAAAGACAAAGTTATAATTTTTATTGCTACCAACTGTTGTAGACTGGCGACGGGTGTTTCTGTAAGCATATAAAGATACAAAGTACACAACCGAGAACGTGTGTGTGTGTGCGCGCATGCCAACCAGCCAGCTAGTTCTGCAAACGAGGTGGAATTTCAGTCAGTGACTACCCCTTCCCCCCGAAAAAAAATCTTTTGTCAGCGGCCCCAGCTCTTCTTTAGTAACTCACTCAACCGTGGCAAGAACGGGAACCTCTCCCTTTACACAGGTTAGTGCGAGTCGCCGTAATTCAACCTCATGCGTCTTCTGAGCAGAATAGTGTGCTGGGTATATGTCTGAAGTACCCGCACTCGAGTTTCCCCTGGGTTCGCTTGGAGCCCTGATTGATGAATACTTAAAGGTAGTGCAGGCTAGTTCAGAGATTTCTCTCTCCACCCCTCCACCCGTGTTCGGGAGGATATCGCATATGCAGAGGTCTTCATGCAGTCGGCTGATTGAAAAAGCTCGAGATCTCTCCTTTTGTGATCCTCCCAATACCCGAACGCGCGGCCTTTCAGGGTGAATAAAATAGTGTTGAATAGGTAGCCCATGGGCCGGGTAGGAATTGAGAGGTCGGGAGGTAGGGTGGCGTTCCCAGCGCGATTGCACTAAAAATAGACCTGTACCCGCCAACGGGACCGGCTGTACAGGTTTGGGGGCGCGTGCGCACACGCTTCGCGGAGCAGGGACTGCGCACACGGCGCGGGCTACCATCCTGTGTCGCGTCAAGTCACACGACACAGTTCGTCACAACGAGGCCAAGCTATCCCATCCACCCGGTTTACTGACCCACCCCCGCCCTCTTGGACTGCCTCCCCACCCCACCTTAGGTAGTTGAACTTTGCAGTGCACGGAAGCAAGTAGCCGGTGCATGCGTGCGTGCCGGTTAGGAACGTGCGCGCACGTGTGTACGTTTGAGTGTAGCAGGCACCTGTGAGTGTAACTGCAGTAATGGGCGTCTGACAGAAGCGGTTGTCACAGGACGGTAGCTGCAGGTGAGATAATGTGAAACTACTACCGCGATTTAGTGCAGGTAGCGAGGCGTTGGGAGCAAGGAGTCTGTGGAATGTAATACCACCCCTGCGGCCGAGAAAAAGGGGGTGGGTGGGGGAGCGGGGAAGGAGGGGCGACCGGCGGTAAGGAGCTTTTGGCCAGGGTGGAAGCGTCGATTGCTGACTTGCAATCAGTGACCAGAAATCGGGCTTCCCCCACGTGAGAACGGGTTGGGGTGGGTGTAGGAAGGGCGTGGGCGTGGTTTGGCGGCCTCTCGAGTGACGCACGCCACTAGTGGAGGGACGCCGACCCACCACTCCCCACCCAAGGCTGTGTGACAGGTACCCGGACACCCGGGCCGCCAGGTATGTGGGGCGCGAGCGAGGCTACTTGGCTGCGCGCGTCCACCCCTTCCAAGACTTGCGTTTTCGTCCTTATCGTCGCCGTCGTCTTTTTGTTGAGGTCCCAAGCCTTTCTGTGAAAAGAACTGTTTCTACCCGACCCTTCGTTCTCGACATTTGCAGCTTTGACGAAAAAGCCGTGCTTGCTGAGTTTACACTCACGAGGACTAGAATATCTTCCTATGCGGTTCAGTGGCGAAACCGTGAGCATGAGCGGTCCTGAAAGTCCGTGTGAAGCCGAAGCTGTCCGCGCATGCGTGGCCAGGCTACCTGGCCCTTTGGTGAGCACTGAAGCATTGCCAGCGACGGGCACACAAATAAAAGAACCATTATGCGGCCGTGCACACGCAGTCCTCATATATAGCGAGGTGAGCTCTGCTACAGGAGTTACGGCGTAGTTGAGTAGGGCGATCAGGTGTCACCACGGCTCCTCGCCGCCGCCCCGGCCTCTCTCACAAGAGGGAAGGGCAGAACAGCAGAGAGGCCAGCGACAATCCGCGCAGACGACCAAGTTGTAGTAACCGCCGCGAGGACTCTTCCACCCGTGGGCAAGGACATGAAGAAGCCAGTGTTGAAATATTTCGCTACTCCGAAGAGACACGGTTGTGAGGTGTTGAATACTCAACCTTTTATATTTTATTTTGACTTGTCTCCTCCGCTCGCTCTTACCTCTTTGCTGCACGACCGCCGTTTGCCGCAGGCCTAATGATTAACAGGTTATCTAAGTTACCTATTTTTAGCTGGCTGAGGTGAGTAAACGCCATTTGACTTTTGTCGGTTGGCTTTTGATGCCATGCTTTTCTTTCGGTGTAGGAAACAGGTTTATGCTTATTCAAATGTACTTGTAGTAAGGTCGTTGTAGGAGATAGACTCTAGGGCAGGCAGATTGTTTTTCACACTCAAAAGAATTACTGGGAAGCTTAATTTGGAAACAGCCTCGTATTGTAATCGGAATGTTCCATTTACGAGGACTTGACGTTAACTTCCCTTCCTAGTTTTCTATGCAAAATTCTTTAAAGTGTAAAGAATTTTTATGCTGTTGACCACCTTGTAAGTTTTGGCGGAAACAGTTTTTTGAAGATTTGCTTAGATAAATAGATCGCCCAGGGAATCGGTCATAGCTCTATACGCGATTGACGCAGATAAAATTTTCATGCACTTGACACGGTTAACTCTCTCTCATGGCTGACACGAGCCTGAGTGTTTTTAACGGCCGAACGCGGGCGCGAAGTTAAATAGAAACTGATAAAATGTGTTTTCTCTGCGTCAGCGAGGGGAACACACAGCCCCGATGAGATTGACACGCGAGATAACGGAAGTATCCGGGGAAAGGTACGTTGATGAACAAAGCAAACTTGTTAAGGTGTTCACGTCTCCCGAGGGCCTTGTTCTTGGCAACCCCGTCGTCTGTTATCTAAGTTTTCATCGCGTGTTTCGGGGTACCAGCGACGAACCACCTGCGGGTCGAGGAAATTCGAAAGCTATGCCACGAGCCACAAGGCATTGACACCTTCGTTAGGAAAGGGCAGAAGGACGCGCGGCAATACAACTGACACACCACGTGCTTGACTTTGTGTCACTGCTGCCAGGGTCAGTAGGCGGAACACATGCTCGAGAAACTAGGAAGAGTTTTTTGTGATATGAAAAGTTCAATACTTAATGAAAATAATGTGTAGTCATGGTGTGTAGAAAATCTTTACTAGCGGGTGATTCACGGCTCAACCATTTTCGGGCTGCGTCGCCGGGAAGGTGCCACCCTCCCACATTTGAAATTGTTCAGGAGATTTACGCACTCGTGTCCTGCTCGGTTACCTTTCAACACGTTTTATAGGCGCCGCAGTTCGCGTATCCGGTGTACAGTGTATGGCCATGCGGACAAGTCTCACCTGTCCTCGACCTCCTTGAGGGTGATTCGAGACAATTTCGCGCAAACGATAGGCAGAATGTGTTACGAGGTTCACTACAAGGCGCTCGTTGTCGGTCTTAACTCGCCATCCTCTGACACTTCCAGCTTTAAAAATCCTAATTTTTATTTTGGAAAATAGTCGCGTCTTACCTAAAGGCTCTCGAAACCAAAAGCGATAGCGCCGCTGGTCCTTTATGTAGCTAGGTGAACGGAGTGTTTTTGAAGGAAGGTTAGTCACAAAAAGCTTTCACCCAGGTGAGTGAGAGATGATTGTCGGGTACGGTGGTTAGCGCGCTCTTGTCCTCACATTCATGGAGATCAAAACTGGACGGTTTACGAGGGGTTTCGGTGAGCGGCCGCAGTTTTATTAATTCTAAAACCAAGTGCTTGGTGTATATAGATCGGTATTTAACCCGTCCCCTTATCTCGTCAGGCAGAAGGCAAGACTGTCGACTTCCCAATTCTACTAAAGGGCATTTTTTGACATTGTGGCAAATGCAGCAGAGGTATTGGCGAGGTTGATGAGAAGACAGTGTTTCAATGACTTTTTTTTTGTTTGTTTTGCACGCTGAAGCTTCGAGAAAAATTGCCGGTTCCGGGAATGCTTACTCATCCTCTTCACGAATAAGATGAACTGTACGAAAGGGAGATCGATTTTATATGACTAAGACAATCGCCACGATGCCAGCAGTGTGTTCAGTACGCGGGAGTACACCATGGACTTGATGGCAGGACAGTTCGAAACTTAATGCAGAAACTGATGGAAAAGACTAAATGAAGTAGCCTGAACATCCGACACGTCAAAGTGATGTGACTTATTGTTTTAACCTGGTCTCCTCTTGAGAACTTAAGAAGCAGAAGGGAGTCAGGAGAGAGAACTTTCTTGTGCTTTCTCTTGTGAACTTCGGCTCAAAATGGGGGGGAGAAACAGCTCCGACCCCGAATTCTAGTCGTCTCTCTTATCTTTGCGGGTGGCTGTGAGTCTAGTCCATGTGACACTGCAAGCTCATGACTAGATCCACACTCATCCACAAGGATAGGACGTTCACGTCAGTGCAACGTCACCAGTGTCCCGAGTGCGTCACCGCCAACTGTCGGTAGTGCGTGCAGAACGTATCAAGGTCAAGATCAGTGATGTATGTAAAAGAAAAAAAGAGAAAGGTGGAGAGGGGGGTGTATTTCGAAATATCGTCGTGTTTGTCTTGTCCGTCTACATGTGGGTGTTTCTTTTGGTGTGCAAGTGTGTGTACATGTCCGTGTCTGTGAAAAGGGGCGGTAGGCGTGCACGTGTAAATGCGCGGGCGTGTTGCTTGTCCATGCGCACATGTGTTGGTATGAAGCTTGCTTGTGTGTGTTAGTATATATTCCTGCAGTGAATGTGCCTGCACGTGATTTTGGAGTGAGTGGTTTACGCATGTTTGAGAGGAATAGCATGGGTGTGTAGAGAACGCTACCTGTCGTGTTCACTGTTAACACTGTTGAGATGAGCTTTACTGCATGTTCTTTTACTTGTTATTGCATGTTACTTAAGCATTATTGCATGCTGTAGGCTTTGCATGTTAACTACGGCTATTTTGCATTTTTTCCATGTGTTACTTACACGCTCATTGTGCGCCATCGCAAACGAGAGGATTTTATCGTCAAATTAGGACTAACATTAAATAATCAAGGTCTGATATTTGCTTTTCGAAGGAAATTGTATGAGCAAGATTGGTGTTGAGGTATTAAACTTAATACAATATATAAAATTACTAAATTTAAACGATAAAAGTTCTGGTTGTTGGTGAAGGTAACTAGTCAAAGCGAGATAAGTCCAAGTTCTTGGAAGCAGTGATGACAGTGTAGAGGGTGATGGTGTTGAGCGAACAAAGAAATCACAGGCTTGTTTTTTAAGTCGCTCTTCGTGGGGCAGCTTGGGTAAGATTTATAGCAGCCATTTGACACTGAACCCCGTATCGCGGTGCAATACTTTGCGTGTCTGGGGCAGACAAACCTTAGTTTTGTACCTGTGATGAGAGCAGGCAACTCTTGGGTGCGCGGCTGCGATTTTTGTGTGGGCAAGGGCGGGTTAGCCGGTCACATGAGTTTGTAACTAGAGAAACTTCCAGCACGTTTCGTTCGGCCCGACCTGTAAGGGATACTGGCTGTCAAAGCGTTGTTGTGTATAGACTAGGGTCAGTGTACCGAGAAGTTTAAAGCTGTACTTTGCTGCAGCCAACCCACCTTGTGCGGCTGATCGTCCTGTTGAGCGCAGCTAAGGGAATGCATTTACTGGGTATCAGCTGCTAATGTCAAATCATACATATGCCAGTTTTTTTTTAAAGATAAGATTGCATGTAAATTTTAGATAAACAAATTGGGCGAGGGAATAGCTAAGGGTAGCAGTGGTCATTGTAGACGAGGTTTCATTTTGTATACGTAGACTAAGTAAACCGACTTTAACATTCGCATAGCAACTGTAACGGAGCTTGCCCTTTCGTAGACTTAAACTAACCATAGCAAAGGAACACTAAGCGAACTTAATTATTCCTGACGTTTCGTTCACTAGGTGACCGCCGTGACTTTAGGAAGTTTTACCACCGAGATGAGCTGCAGGTTTCAAAAAACCGCCATTTCTTAAATAGAGAACTGTCACCAGGACGCAAATAGCAGCGAAGAAAGAAAGGGTAGCACCTTATTCAGAAGGAAATGGCAGGCGGTCTCCTAAGCTGGCAGTTGTCTTGGTGGCGCACGTCGCTAGCGACACGGCTAGCATTACCTGGCTCTGGTCACGTGACCGCGCCGCCACCTGCCCGACTCGCTTCCTCCCGCCCTGCGCGCTGCCTGCACTTTGTAGTCTGACGCCCGGCTCTCTTCGTGCCTGCCTTATCAATATTTGCCCTGGTATCCTCCTCTGATTTATCCCACAATGCCCGGCGAGTAGCACTCGGTCTCCTGCGCTGCCTCCTGCGGAACGCTAGCTGAAAGTGGATCGCACCTTGCGAAAAGTCTGTACAGGCGGTAAATAAAGAAAAAAAATTATTAATTTTTAACTTGTTTACAATTTTTTTTATCTTTGGAACGTTTATTTGAACATTCCTCTTCGATGGCTTTTACAAGCACATAACATAGTTTACGAAAAATGCAGTAAAATTACTTCTGCAAATATTTCCGCTTATTGTTTTTAATTCATTGCGCTAATTGACAACGAAGTCCAAACCCTGGTGTCGCACCCTTTCATCTGCTGTTGCTTAGCCTGCCCCCCAAAAGCACAGAGGGAACAATACTGCGAATTTTAGTAGGGTAGGAGTGTCAATATTAGCTCAAGGTATGAACGTTTGCCCGTGGGGACGCCTTTGTCAATTCGTGTGCCCACCCGGTTTTTAAATGAAAGCCTCGCCGTTCGGCTGACAACCACCCCCACCGCCGCCCTTTTACCATTTCCAAGGTACGATAAATACAATGAGCTAGAACATTAAATTTCCTTATACTCAGAGAGGCATCCAAGCTTGTGTGCACTCTTTTGCGACAGCCAGTCACGTGACTGGAGGTAAATAACATGGGTATAGAAGGGGAGGGTACTGCTGTCAGAAAATGGCACAGGTTTGACCTAGTATTATCTACTTTTCTCTCTCTCAAGAAAGACCGCTTCATCCTCAGCTCCTAAATTAAAAATGTTTGAGCTGAGTCACACGTTTCAGATTTTGCACTTTAGAAGCAAATGATGGCGTTACTCTTTGCTAATGCATAGACACTCGTGCTTATAGAAATTATGCACTAAAATTTTAGGTGAAGGTTTTACGCTTTCTAAGTATAAGAATTCATCAAATCTTTGCACAAAGGTAAGTGCGACATGGCATGATATCACAATGGTTTCGGCTGACGGCAAAAAATAATAAAAAAAGAAACCAAAAACGAATCGGTTCTGTCTTTCATTTTGTTGATGTTCATGATGCTGAGTGCGGGTACACAGTGTAATTAATGTCTGAAGTGCTGTTGATCGGACATGTAATACAGGACGTGTTTCTCAGGGGACAGGCCGGTTGCCTGACAAATGGCCACCCGCCACTTGCAGGTGTAGTATGGAGGTCAAGCAGAATTCCAGGTGCCTTGTCTAATCGTCATGTTCCTCACCCGTTCTCTCTCTTGTGTTCACCCACCCTCACCCCTTGGCTCCTTCGCACAGACGGTTCTTTTGCCTTCGTCGCCTTCCAATTTTGACATAGGTTTTGTGATAAAGTTGTCTAGCAAAGAGTGATAGTTCTTGGGGCAAAGAGACTGCATGTATTTTAATTTATACAACAGAGATAAAGCCCCGTGGATTGAATGAGAAAACCCACGCAGCTTATGGCAAGGCAAACAAGTCTGCGTTTTTCGGGGGAGTCACTCAGGGTCTCTCTCCCTATTCCCACCCCGCCACCTTCTCTATAATCAGTCGCCCCTTTCTAGAAAAAAATGCGACAACCACGTTAGGTCCACATTGTTGAGCACTAGGTATGTCGTTGAATATTAAAAAGCACTCAGGGTGGAGGAAGGCTAGGATCTCTTTAACAGCCTCCCTTGAGTTACCCCCTCACCCCTTCTACACCTTTCTCCTTACAGAAGGTGCAGGTGAATAGATGCGTCCTAGGCTACCGGGGGACAGAATCTTAAGCTCAGCCATTGGTCCTAACCGAGCCGGCATTGTATGAGTGCAGTCATCCTTAGATCGGAGCCGCCAACCAGGACAAGAACGAAAGAAAGTCCACTTGCCACCCGTAGCTTGTACCCAGTCAGGTGGATGTTTGAATGTGTACTGTGTGTAATGGAGGGGAGAGAATAGAGCAACTCGAAAGTTTTTTTCACAAGCTGGCTAAGAAAGTCGCAAGATGGGGTTAGGTCCCAACGATTAGTGCTGAAGCCGAAACCTGCGTTGACTGCACAACAGCCACAACCGGTAGCCACCATTCGCGATGTTCGAAAATGGAGCACGAACATTTTTTTTTTTTGGTTTGAAAATTGGTCTACCACACCTAGAAAGCAGAACACACAACTGGAACTCAGACCCGTGTTATGTCAACGGGTCACAAGCAAGGAAATCGAATTTCAGTTGACCCTTGAAATCACAAAAAAGAAAAAATAAGATTAATAAACAGCATTCGTCTAAAAAAATTAAAATAGATACAGAATGCCAATGCCAGAGAATTAAACGGCTATAATGGAACAACTCTTTCCGTTTGGATTAAAATGTATCGCACATTTAACTAATGTACTACGAGTTTAATAGCAGGGTGCCCCCCCAGATCAGCGGCGACGCCTGTATGGCTGACAATATCAACACTCAGCACTGATCTGAACAAATTAGGTGAGTGGATGGGTACGGGACTTGAAGCGTGTGACATGGTAAACATAATATATGTATACATGAAAAATGCGGGTAGCTGTGAAGGCATTTACCCATGCAGTGGTCTGTGGTCCGTGACAGACGGGCACTGCGTGGAACAGAGCCTTATATCCCCCCGTTCAAAATGGCAGACAGTTCTAGTCGACCTTTGACTTCGTTTCTTATGAGAGATCGTCAGGCATGGCTCTGGAAGCTGACCTCCCGTCGTGTAGCACGTATCGCATGATGCCTGAAACTCGATCTCGGTGAAGAAACGAATGAAAGGAAATAAGGGTAGGATAAGTAAGTAAGTGCGTAGCGCAAAGTATTGCAGGCCAGAACCTACTTGCCCAGCTATCTGAAAAATGTGGTCACATGATAAAAGAAATTGGCATGGTAACTGATAGTATTTCTTTTAAAAAAAAATTACAACCGGGACAACCTTGACAGAATCTACTTCCCACCCTGAGAGTCCTGCCTACCCCCCCACCCCTCCTCACCTGCCTTTCACATTCGAGCCCTCAGCTGCGTCCTGTGTCAGAGGTCACTGTGGAGGCCTCGCACACAATGCCGTCTCGGTCTGGTGCAGGTGGTAAAAGGAGCGCACTCTATAGGGAAGGCCTCATGAAAACCTGACAGCCACAGCCATTGTGGGGACTGCTCGGGGTAGCTTTTATACCCGAGTAATGACAGCTTTTGCCACAGTGTAGCCTCGCCCCCCCCCCCGTCTTTGGGTTGGGAACAACCCGGCCCCGGGCATTAATGGCGACCAGCTCTCTAATTAGACGACGATAATTCAAGACGTTGAGGATTCGTCGCCTCACGAAGAACTGTTGTCTTCGGTGTGGGAGTCCTCTACAGAAAGAGGATGGGGAGTGGTGAGAGATGACTGTCAGTGTCATCGTGAGGGACAACGTTAGTTGGGGTCTGAGAGCGCGTGTGTCAAACTGCTACTGTTCTCCAATGTGCGCGCTGCACGTGCCTTCCACAGACACCGTTGCCTTTCTTGTGATGAATATTAAGCTGATGTTACCCCCAGAACTGTTTGAAAAATAAGCGCGAAGAAACACTAGGGGATTGTACAGATATTATATCAATTATGCGAGGTTAGCCTCGTATTAGAGTTCACTGTAGGTTGTACAAACAAGAGGTACAGTCAAGTTGAATGTGGAAGTTTTGCTAAAACTAGAGTAGGGGAGAAAGAGGTACCTACACGGGGTACAATGCAGACATGTTCTTCGAGGTACATACACACACTACTTAGCACGTAAAGGGACTTGACAAGCACACTGAACAAATAAAGGGGTAACATTGTCCGTTGCGTAGGAACCGGAATACAATACGGAGGAAGGGAGGTGGGTACGGGAATATACGAATAGTTTATTTTGTTAGGCCTTTGAGCCCATTCACAAAGATAAGTATATACCTTATGACAGGGAAAACATATAACACACACTAGAATACCTTAAGCGTAGAGTAGCATTTCTTTTCTCTGGTGCTAAATATAAATTATATTTCATTTTTGAGGGGTTCGCATCAGCATCAGTAGTTTAAAGTTACTCTGTCTAATGCGGTAAATTTTTGGAATTAAACTTTTTCTTAGATATGTGTATAACCACAGGAGGGATGAACATAGTAGAGCAAGGCAGGACATATCCTACCGCAGTCCTAACAAACGCTTTCTATCTTTTACCCCGTGAGCTCCCAGTCCACACACGACAGTAGGACTGTATTGAAGTAAGCACTGTCGTCGATCCATCGGTATTCTAAACTGACGATGATCTTTCCTGACAAACCACCGCGGTGTCAGTCTTGCCTCTCCCGAAACAAGAATGCTCGGGAGAGTTGATAGGGATATGGGAGGGCAAAGACATGAGGTGTCTTGTAAAGTCAGTCGCTTGCGTGGACTGGTTAACCTCCATCGGATGCGGAAAACCAGGAGGGCACGCCGAGCTGGCGAAGTTTTACTTCATTGTGTTTCTTTACTTCCCGCAAAGAGATGAGCAGAGAGATGCCACGCTGCACTTTCTACCTGTGGATCGAGCGGCTGATTAAAAATTAAAGGTCTGTGAGGATTCGCATTGCTGTAGGTTGGGACCCGAAGGACATGACTGCCAGCGAGATACTATAATGTCACAGGTCCTGCCATATGTGTGTAAGAGAGAGAGGGGAAGAAAAGGAGATGCAAAGACCTTGCAGGCTATAGTTCAGGCTAGCAGTGATAGTTGGCGAGGGGAATAAAGTAAATTCTCACAAATTCTGTCGCTGGCCTAGTGCAAAGATATGATCTTTGGCCTAGTGTAACCTGACCTCTGCGTTTGCCTCCGATCAGGTCAGGAGATGCAGTGCCCAACAAGGCTCCGTTAGGTGCGCAATGTGGGCTTTAAAATACAGTTGAGGCGCATGAAACATTAAGACGCGCATTTTCTTAACAAGTAGGAAAGGGGGAGAAAACTGACGCACACCAGATGAAGTGGGTGGCATACTTCTGCGAGGCTATTGACTTTTAAAGACTTTGGAGAAGACAGTATATTGAATAAATAAAGACGAATAACTTCTTTTACTGATCAAAAATAAAGCGATTTTTTTCCCATATAAACACATAACGAAGGACAGTGTCACAAAGACGAGTCGCAACAACTTTACACACGATCACCACAGCAGGTACATTAAGCATTAGAACGGGACTAGCAATCATCATCACAACAGGAATAAGTATCGTTTCCAAAGGGCAGACACTGTAATTGCTCTTGTTTTGGCCTTGTCTTGTACATAATAACCTGTTTTTTAAACAGAGGATGGGAAGTAAGTTCAGGATTATAAGCTAATGCAAGACAAAACAAAAGCAACAATCGTGTGCTTCAGGTTGAAATTCAAAAACGAATTAAATCTAGCTCTCTCCTGCGGTTAGGAGTCAGGGAGTGGGGGTCAGCTCTAGAGCCCTGTGCCAAGGCATCGGTCCGTTTTGTGCCTGGCTGCACGCAACCTCCTGGCATGCGCATAAAACTCCTCATTTCCTTTTGAAGTAGTATAGAAGCGGGTGCTATATGGCCGTTGTATGGAAAGGAACCTGCCATTCAAAGCGGATCTGCCGCTCACCAAAGTGCCATTCTCCCCGCACACAGGTGTTGTGAAGACTTGACGCCGTAAAGGAAGACGTAGTCGACGAAGTGTGAATTAATTTCCTTCTTCTCTCAAATATAACCGCTGCTCTTAAGATCTTTATAGTCGTGTCGTAAAACGTGTGCACGCACACAGGCAGGTACTCCCCACCCTGACACACAGAAGCAAGCACGCAGGCACACATATGTACTGAAAATACACAACCTGTGTGTGTGAGTTAAGTGGACAAAGGCACAGATGGATGCGCAGTGAGTTCTTGCTTGGAAAGAAGCGTGTGATCTAGACGTACTCATTGTAGCATTAGACTTTATACTAACTTCTATTATTCTGTCAGTTCTCTTTCTCTCTCTCGCGCACGCACACACACACACACGCACACACACACACACACACACACACACACACACACAATTTTCTCGTGCGTTTGTACACGGACGCACGCACGTGCTCGAGCAACCCACGCACTGACAACAGTTCACGCCTGAGCAAGTCTCAGTTCCTGCAGTCGGTCGAGGCAACATGCCTGCACATGCGCAGTAGAGAGTGAGGTACTGAGAGATATTTGACGAGGCCTGTGCCCTACATGGTAGCAATCATGCCCTCAGACCCCCAACCCCACCCTACCCCACCCCCGTCCATCCTGCTGACCCCCAAGCATTTCGTTGGGCAGAAGAGCACAACGGCGAGTAAATAGACATTTGAAGTGTTTGGTGCGTGAAAGCAGTCACGTATGGGGCGCCAAGAGGGGAATTTTCTCAAATTTGCTATATCTAGCTATACATTGCAATGTATAATTATAAAATGCAATGTATAGCTATACATTGCATTTTATACTTATAGATTGCATTCTATAACTATACATTGCAATGTATAGCTAGAGAGAGAAAAACTCGGTAAAAACCGAAGTGTTTCATTTATATTATACTCAGAAGTTGCTATCCAATTCATTTTATATATACCTTTCAATTCTTTAGCTATAGAATGCATTCTAGCTATACATTTGAAATCTATATTTATAGATTGCATTCTATAACTTCTGACTTGAAATGTATACAGAACGAGGCTGGCTCATTTGCATATGGGAAAAGAAGGTCAAAGACCAACCAATCAGTGGGCTCGTAGCAGTGGCCTTCTTCGTTCTTGTGCAACTACAAAACTATGCAGTTCAAGAGGAAAACTATAAGTCTAAGGGTCGAGTAGAATAGTACCCCTACCCCCTTTGTTTTTTAACGTCTGACCACCCGCATTTTCTTCCAAACAGAATACGAGAGGGAAGGAGATTTTGTGCGCATCGCATTCAGCACTCACTCACGGCGGTCTGGTATCCCTAATTTATTGCAGGTATAGTGGGTTGGCCAGTGTCTCGTATTGCGCCCTGCCGTTCCCTTTGTCCGGTTAAAGTACACACATTTCAAGTAATAGGATTAAAGAAGGAGAAAGGGAGGTTAACAGACGGTCACTGGATTCATTACACATTTGAACAAAACAAAACAACACATTCTGCGACCAAAACTTTTTGGTCTCTACGATCCCAAGTTGCAGACGACTCTCGGCCATTGCTACGAGCGCACTGATTGGTTGGTCTTTGACCTTCTTTTCCCATATGCAAATGAGCCAGCCTCGTTCTGTATACATTTCAAGTCAGAAGTTATAGAATGCAATGTATAAATATAGATTTCAAATGTATAGCTAGAATGCATTCTATAGCTAAAGAATTGAAAGGTATATATAAAATGAATTGGATAGCAACTTCTGAGTATAATATAAATGAAACACTTCGGTTTTTACCGAGTTTTTCTCTCTCTAGCTATACATTGCAATGTATAGTTATAGAATGCAATCTATAAGTATAAAATGCTATAGCTAGAAATAGCAAATTTGAGAAAATTCCCCTCTTGGCGCCCCATAGTCACGACCCCAGTGTGCTTCGAGTAAGTTGAGGACTGACGTTGACTGTAGCCAGTCTGACAGAAAACCATTGGCAAACCGGCGAGTATTTTCTTGGGACATGTCATTGGTGCACCAGTGTGTTGCCCCCTTGTGCTGGGTTGACTGGTGGGGGTTGCTGGTAGAGTCGGTAGTTCCAACTAGAGCGTGACAAGAGGACAACAAAGCCAGATAATTCTGGGATTAGTAAACGACTCTATCTCTCACACACACCCACCTATCTCTCTCACACACACACCCACACACACACACACACACTATGGGTACGGCATGCGCACTCATACATGCTTGCTCATACGTACGTGCATGCATACATTTACAGACAACCACAGTCGTCACCCACAAAGTGTCTTCTATCCCTTGCTTGTTCCTGGCTATATCCATAAAAAGCCTAGATAATTTTAAAAGACATTCCTTGGATGAAAGCCAGTCGAAGCATATGTTCAGCGTGTTCAAGTTTGAAACTATAGATACACCGAGAATTAACTTTTTTTCTCTCTTCTCCCTCCCTCCCTCTTCGTGTTTTTGTTGCTTCTCGTTCAAAGTGACAAAACTTGTTTTCTGATGAAAACCAAGATTATTGAGCGGGTGTTATAAAGAATGTCTACTGATTATAGAAAAAAACTGAAATGGAGAATTATGGAAAATTGTTGGCTGAAATTTTTTATTTACCTTTAAACTTACAATGATAGTAAAAATACTTTAGAGTCAGAACAACACATTACAATGGAAAATTTGATTTCACAGAAGAGCAGTCAGTTTGTGAAAAGACATTAAAACAACATAAAAATGATAATGCACTACACCACACTTCATGAGGTCATTTTTCACTTTGCTTTATTTTCATGTCATGTCTGCTATAAATCTGTTCGTTGCTTAGTTTATGATGCACATAACCTTTTGCATTCTTGTTTATTAGCACCGACAGTAATGGCTGAAATTTTGATTCACAAGAATGATAATAATTTACTGTTTTGTCACAACTATTATAATTAAAAAAAGTTTTCGGCAATAGTTGTATACCTTCAGTTATTTGCTTTGCAGGTGACTAACCCAAGGGACGAAACTTGCAGATGACCAGAACAAAGATAGCCGTGGTGACTGTTCGTGATTTAACCTTGTGTGAAATGGTAAGTGTTGCTAATATGTTGCTATGACTGCTGAACTTGTATGAATAACTTCCTCGTGCAAAGCAGCACCTGCAGAAAGGTGAGTGGGTGGGCGGGTTGTGGAGAAGATATGCAATCACATCGCTTGTCTTGCCATGTCGCGGAAGAAGACAGAGGTTGTGATGCGGTGAGTGTAAACCCTGGTCGGTGGACACCAGCAACATCACCGGGTATACATTCATCCGCACCCTGACTTCACATTTCACCAGATTTCACAGCTTGCTACCCAGATCACCCTCTTTCCCATGTCATCCTGACTTCTCATGATCACCCTGACTTAAGAGCACTTCACTTAGATGTATGTCTCTCCCAGGACATAAATAAGACAGCTGAGGATATGGTGGATAAAAGATTCAGTTTTAATAAAACAGCATTTAGTCAGCACGGGGTATGTTATTAATGAACGTAAGTAATATGAGCACTTCCACTAATATTTCATTACTTAGAAGTGCACAAAGTATATTAGGTATGTGAAAAGTAATAAGACCATTTCACTCCACTTAATAATAGGCAGGAAAACAGTAATAAATAAACTAGGGCGAGATGCGTAAATAACAAATATAGTAATAGGAAGATTTTGCAAATAGTTCAAGCACAAGATACAATAAAATAATAAAAAGTAAAGTAATATGAACACTTTACTAATTAGCAATGCACGACAATTATGTATATCGAAAATGATCAAAGTATAAAATATTAACGAAGTATTATTATAAACCAGTATTTTTAACAGCACAAGGGTAAGTAAACAGAGCATTTCACTTCGCCTTAGGCGCAGTATTGTTTGTATAATGACATATCCAGTTGGTGCTGTTCTGATTTGCAGGTGACCCGTGACGACGAGAGGTTCGTGCTGCTGAAAACGAGGAGAACGAGGGGCACAAGGAGCTGACCATCACAGGGAGCAACGACCCTCGTTAAAAAGACTGTCATTTTATCAATTTTTACATCCATGGAGAGAAATCATCCGGTTTACACACACACACACACCACCACCACCACCACTGCTGTGACAGGAACACATTCCTACACTTGGGACAGTGCGTGTACTCAGTTATCTCCCATGAACCATGTACGGTTCACATCACTCAGACGTTGACTTGTCAATGATTATGTCCCTGAATGTGACTTGGTTGTCTTTGTTTTCTTTTTGGTTTACGCGTGTTGCCGTCTTTCTTTTTTCTCTCGCTTGCTCGACCAGTTTCCTGTACTGCACGGCTCAGGGATTTTTTTTTCCGAAATTTTCACGAACTGGCTATTAAGACTTTTCAGAATATATGAGCGTGACGAATTTTACTGACTATAAATTGCCTAGGGGCTGCAATAGGGTTTGACTAACTTGATTTAAAACTTCCATATTTATTAATGGAAAAATGTATTAGAGAATCAGGAGATTGTGTTGCGCTTAGTTCTGCAGGATGATTGTTATAACGATAAGCGGTGCTTAGTTCTGCGGAAGGAATATTTTAATAAGGAGGCTGGATCAAGAATCGCGCGTCTCATGGTGAGCTCACAGACTAGTAAAATTGTGAATGAAGCCAGTCTTAGCCTGTTCAGTATTTTTAATAATCTGTCCTTTCACAAAGATGGCCCATGAGGTCACCTTGTATGAAATCCGTTGTCTGACTGGAGAAGGGATGATGTCTTGACAGTCCTGGTCAGTGCAGAAAAATGTTATATTTTTTACACCCTATTGTGACAGCAATAATAATAGGCAAAGCTTTGCAATTGTTGTCCGGAATAAAGTTATATGCGATACTGAAGTGTTGAGTCTTGTGATAAGGAAGGTAAATTCAAGCTGATTCATTAATAATTTTTGTAAAAAGGAAGATTTAAATGATTTGGTTGGTGAGTGACGTGCAGATGTTGAGAAGGTAAATAGTCACCTTATGGGGTGACAGGGAGCTGTTATCATAAAGCGCACTCGTGAACGCGCGCACACACGCCGTCACCATACTTTCACACAGATACCACCACCCCCTCCTCTCTCGGTCACGGCTTTACAGTGCGTGTCTGTCAACTTTTTACAACGTTTTGTTACATACAAAATAATAAAAAAAATCCAGTATATTCTCTGCAACAGCGCTTTAACTATTATATCCTACCGCACCTTAAAATATCAAAGAATTGAATTCTCTCTAGCTTAATAATTACATTACTGAATATCATTAAACATTTTAAAGCTTGGTTAATTTTTCAAAATGTTTGAGCAACAGGTAACGATGCCAAGCAACAATAGTTTAATGAACCAGTTGAGTTACAATAGAAAATTGTATGTTCTTCAAAGGGGTTCTTGGTCGATTCGACTAGGGTAAGTTCGACTAAGTCGTTTTGTCTAACGGTCGAGTCGTCTATAGGACGCATGAAATGGAAAACAATTGAAGTGATTTGAATGTTAATAAACGATTTAAATCTACCATGTAAACAGTGCTAATTGTCGCGTTAAGCAATCGGGCTCCACACGTTCCACTCTCGCATGCACGCTCTCAACCACACAGACTCAACAAGCACTCAAACGTCCCTCAGTGTAAAAATTGACGCGCACACGTGGGAACAGTAACAAACACACGTTTATTAAAGATGGAAGAAAAGATGAGCACTGCCAAAAATAATGTCAAGATAACACATACAAAATTAAACGTCGCTGCAGAATGAACAAATTAATGGAAACCCGCGCAACCCAGCGCCGTACAGGGGTGCAACCACACGTAGGGCGGGTACAACATAAGACAACCCCCCTCCCCAATCACTGGGCCAACACGCCGTGGCAAATAATAACAATAATAAAACACTAACTAGACTAGCAAAGGGCGGGTAAGGACTAAGCACTAACTGGTAACCTTGCCGGCAATGACGTCAAAAGAAGAAATTGCGTCAGACCGCGGTGATGTAGAAATTCTCCCCCCCTCCAATTACCTCCTTCCTCCCCCGTTTCTAAAGGCAGCACGTGACACCAATGACAGACTAAAATAAAAAAAATAATGATTAGAATCCATAACACAGTTTACCTATAAATAATGCACAATATTACCGTAAAGTCTAACTATGAGAGATGCGCTATAGCACGTAGATATGTAAGGATGTCGCTCTGACCGATACAACGCTGAACGTGCACACGTAGTCGAGCATACACCTTTTTTGTCGGACGTTGTGCCTGGAAATGCTCTGAAGAAATGCAGCTTTCTACATTGCAACATCTTTGGAAAGGCCATCGAAGAACAACCACAGCCTTAGTCGAATTGACCGGTTACCCCTCAAACGTCATGTTACGTCGATGGGAGCCTCACGAACCCTTAAAACTAATTCCATCTCCATTTTTAATCTTTAGCTCACGCTGTTTGGACGCCAGAAGAAAAAAAAAGTAGATATGAAAAAGAGCATGTTTCGCGTGGATAGAAGCACGAACTATTGCAACTTGCCTGAGAACGTCCATCAAGCCACGTGAAAACACCAGCCAACAACAACAGAAAGTAAGGCTCACTAAAGAACACCACTACTCTCGTGACTTTGGTTTGGAACATTCCTTCAGGCAGAGTAAATCAGGTGTAAACTGTCAATTTAATGAGCACGACAAATAGTAAGCAGCCCAAGGAAATCAAAACCGGCTTTTACCTGGATGACGACGAGAACAAAGACTATCTGTGGCCCGAAATTCTTAATCCTGTCAAACAAGAATCTTTGTCACGTGAGGTCATCGCGATGATTTTTATTTTTCTTACAATTTGTAGGTTCGTCAATCGCAAACACTGTTACGTAGGGTGGGGCACGCATTAACCCGCATGAATGCACGGAGTTGGGGATGTCAACTCATTGTTCGTGTTACTTCCATGTTTCTACGTTAACGATGTAGTAATTCAAAACTATTATCATTTTAAAGAGATGTGGCTATAACAATCCACATTACGATTCACACCAGTCAGTGCCGACGATAAAACGGAAACAAAAGTCGTTTTAGACACACCCTTTCCTCGTCCACGGCAAGTAAGTTTGAAGTAAGATCACCACAGTTTACCGTGGGTTAAGGGAACAACCAGTGAACCAGCAGGTTAGGATGTGACATACTGATTTTTTAAGTTATTTCTTCTAACAATTTCGTGTTGCTAAAATTTCTTGAAAACGTCTTTGAAGCAGCTCCGGATCGCTTCACGAATGCCGCCATTTTTGCGGACTCTTTAGTAAAGGAAAACAAACTGACTCTATCTTGTTCGTGACATTTGAATATTGACAAGTCGGGTAGGGGGAAACTTGCTAGTTTACTCGACTTGAGATGTATAATTATTTATAGATTGATTAATTTGCGAGAAGTAAGGAATGCTTGCAATCGCAGTTTACCAGAAGGATGTGAACAGACTTTTCTTGGGTTGCGTCCTACTTTAAGAAGGGTGCGTGCGGGACACAGCCCCGTTTGTATGCGAGGATATGTAAAATTTCTACTTCCAGAAGATTCGACTTTAGTGTATATCGTCAGAGATTGCCATATTGGAGCATAGAGTTTCCACACTGAAGTTCTGTGTTACTGCTAGCAACCTTTTATTCTGTCATGCCAGTCTTCTCTTATTTTCGCCCAATGTTTTATTAATGTGCTCTTGTTATAAATTAATTATACAGCACGATTCTCGTGTCCCAAAATCCGATTGCACAGGAAGCGAACACTTATGTCGGAAGAGTGCAGATGATGTCAGTCGATAACAAAAGATGGTGACCTCGTGTGAAGCGAGTGAGACCTGAGTCTCCTGACCTGTGTTGTAAGGGCTATTCTCGCTTTGCAATGAGTACCTTGAGTCTGGTTGCTGTGTATTGAAGCTGCTCAAGGCTTTCTATTATTATTATTCTTACCTCATAGACTGTGAGAAAGATTTGTTTTCTAAGATTTGTCTCTTTTCGTGCAAAGAATACTTTCAGCACATGCATAGCAACGAAGCTTCAGTAAACAAATACTAAGACAAGAGGACATCATTTTTTTTGTAAGGCGAAATACTCCATCTATCTTGCGATTGGACTTATTTTAGACATATATCAATCACACTATTTTCAGCAGCGGTGACTTAACCAGTGATAATCATCGACAGGGCCAAGGTATCATTCTGCCTTTTAGTCTTTCAGGCTGCATTTTTATTCAGGGAAAAAGAAATCCCCAAGCACGTATTTACTGCGGGAACAATAGACGTGTTAGATACACAACAGGGCTAGATACACAACATGCTTCTGAAATTTAAAACTGACTAAAGAAGCAAAGTTAAAAACTTATTAAAATCAGTTTTAGTATAGAAAGTTCTAAACCGTATGGAGCACTGAATTTCTATAAAACTGATTATCTAAGTAGATCTAAAGCCTAAAAATGTTGATAATTAGCTATGTGTTGTGCAATTGGCCCAAGTCGATAATTACATGATCACGTGGGTTTCACCTTCCGGGAGGTAGGTCGTCTTTCCTTCCTCCCTCTCTCTCTCTCGATGAAAGCGTCCATTTACAAATAGCGAATGAAAAAATATAAAACACAGTAAAGTATTACAAAAAATTAATTAGGAGAAACACATGCCTTTTGAAGTGCCTACCACACGTTAGTTTCACTTTTTTTCTTTCTGTATTGATGACACTAGGCTCAATGTCTAATCAACGGTGGAACTCAAAACATCTTTGATGATACAGTTGGCTTCTGTTAAAATATGAATAGAAGACCACTTCTCACCCATGTGAATAGCGAGAAACAGGAGCATTATGGACAATGATGCACATTTGATCTGCTACGAAGAAAGTAAGAAATTGTAAGCCAGCGATAAAAAGCGGACTAAATACTTCTTTTTCTTACAAAGATTTAGGGTCGCTCCCCCCTCCTTACCCCTGAATGTGGACACATTCAACAGCCGATGTGCGCGTGCGCACACACTCACACACACACACACACACACACACACACACACACACACACACACACACACAAAATAAGCAACAGATGCCAGCTAAAGAACTTCTGACCATGTATAGGGAGACTGCTGTCGAATGCTCAAGGAAGTATTATCTCTTTAAACACGCGGCCTCTATGTGGACAACGTTTACAGCACTTTCCTTTCATTCCTCTCCCTTAGCCCGAAACCCTATTTATCGGAAACAACGTCACTTCCTCATCCGATTGTGGGATGGCAAAGCCTGGAGTTAGCTGCGACTTGTAGCTGTGATAAACAACTGACGCATGGTCGAGATGTCTACGGGAAAACAATTTGAATGAACTCTAGTCCCCGGAATCATGAGCCGTGTTGCGGACAGGAGCGACCTCCCTGTTTTCAGACCCCATCCCCCGCCAACTCTTGTAGCTCAGTCCTGGGGGCGACGTGGGTGTAAATGCTGTACATGTGTAAATGCTAGCAAATGATGTAGAGCATATAAGGCTTCATTTAAGAGACATTGATGTTTGCCTATGCACAGAATGGAGAAAGAAATAAAGAAACACAAATAGATGAATGTATCCATGATTAAAGTACAGAAAAACAGAAAAATAAATGAACATATGAATGAAAGAATCAATAATAAAGGAAAGAAAGCAAAACGATAGGCAGAAAACAAGACAGGGATTCATGTAATGTCGTTTTAGCATGGGTCATCCTACATGAAACATTTGACATGGGTCATCTAAACAATAAAATGGGTCATTTAACATCTAATGTGTCAGCTAGCACGTTCGTCAGTCGCTTCTGTCCTTGCTCAGACTGCTGTCCAGCGAAGACTCATTTGACTCGGAACTCGCTGAGGCCTGGCTGTGGTGTCAAATGTCAAGAGGATGCAAAACTCAGGAGAATGGATGCATTGTGTGTGTTGCCGTGGGTGACCTGCGCATGCGCATTTTAGTCTAGTACAGCAGTGATGTAGCCTGTCACTGTTTAAAGACCAACTAGAGTCATAAGATAGAGCAGCGTAACGTTGCTGTGAAGCTCATGGAACCTGTCGTCGGTCTGCCACAAAGTATTAATTTAAATCATGTTGTAATTTATTTTCTTTAAATGCTCACGTGAAAATGAAACTTCTGTCGTCTGCCAGTTCAACAGCTTCAAAGCACATGTCGATCAGCAGTTACCATAACACCAAGTCCACCATGACAGTGATTCTACATTAGGACTTCACAGGAACTGCGCTCTAAAGGTCTTCTAATGAAACTAGGCATTAATTCGGATGTTGGGAGAATGATACTTCCAAAAAGACATTGAGTGACTGGCTTATATTTTGGATCTTAGCAATTGTAAAATAGCTCATTATTTAAAAACAAGTATGTGCTTAGGTTAGCCTTTAACAATAAGAGTGCCGCACATTTTGGCCTGTTTAACTATTTTAACTCATAAGCAACGTGTAAGACCAACAGATGAGCCACAAACAAACACAAAAGCAAAACAAATTAACATAAAATAACGTTTGATATCTAACACCAGTCTGGAAGAACTAGAAATCGCTGGAAGTCTTCATAGTTTCTGGAACAAAGTTCTAATCACGCCATCACTGTGGTCAGTCCTAGACAGCCCTGCCGCAAAATTTTGACGAGCACTTGTGTTCATGTTCTGGAGTCTTCTTTTCTGGAAGTATCGACTACCATCAGATTCAGAAAAAGATGTGAGTACGGTCATCCAGAAGTTTCGTCAATGCTTGTGATATTAGCTCTTATCCACTCTTTTTCTTTTTATTAATAGTGATTCGTTACAGATGCTTACGACTATTTTTTAAAGCCTTTAAAAAAGTAACTTGTTTGAAATATAGTAGAAATTGAGTGCCGCAGTGTTTATATGTCAAAAGGAACGGGGCACATGTAGCGACCACTTAAGTTATAACAGCAAGTGGAGCTCTAATTATGAGTTGGTGTCAGAAGTCATATGGTGCATTTGAAAAGGGCTTTGACAGATATTTCGTGAAGTGGTACTGGGGTACACACAGTGGCGTAGGAAGATGCTCGGCTTTGGGGGGGGGGGGGCAAGCTCCATGCTGACAATGAATAACGTTCACATTCTTGCCTTCCCAGCATCTTTTCTAGGGGGGCGGCTGACCCCCTTGCCCTCCTGTTCCTACGCCACTAGATACATATCTTCTGGGTATTTTCTGTCTTAAGATTAAATGTTAGATGATTTAGTACTAATCGAAGCACCAGATTCATTAACAAAGTCATAACGTTTAAATATTTCCAAACTGCTGTTTCCTGAGTAGACCTATGTTTAATTAAATTAGACACACAATGATAATATAATTGATGACATTCACACTGATTTTACTCTTGAGTGAATGATGAAAACTTAATGCACAGAATTTTAAATATTTTGTGATTAAAAATTACATGCATTCTTTAAAGAATGATATTTAATATTGAAACTGTGGCGGGTGATCTGTTTTTGACGCTGATGCATACGATTATGTGTCAGTAACGGCAGAAAATCTTTGAGAAATGCATCGTTTGACGAGGTCGTTGTTGTGCGGCGATCATAAAATATTTTTACTCAAAGTTGTTTCTTCTCATTATCAAGTATCATGTACTTGACATAATTGTGTATACTATAATGTTATACGACTGGCACTACACTAGATGTTTTGACACCAGCTGCACGTCACCACAAGAAACACCAGTAACGTGCAGTGTTACAACAAATCTCACGTGCACCGTCAATAGAAATGTCCAGCTGCTTTATAATCTGGTGACCACTGTCACTAGTCCATAGAAATTGTTGAGCTCCATTATAATATTATACAACCACCGTCATACATGCGTACGTCGTTGTGCGTGACGTGACTGTACATCAAACCTCTTCGTTTTTCAGGAGGGGATTGTGGTGGCTGATTTTCTTGTGCCTCCTTTACATTCAAGGTTAGTGTCAAGAAATTTGTCTAAAATAAATATATAAACTGTATATTAGAAGAAATTGTTTACTGTTTAAAATTTTAATATTTATTATATATATATTTTTTCTATATATTATAAACGCACAAACTGTTTAATTATTTATATTTATTTTATGGTTTTATTTTGTAAACTTATTTATTAGACCTCTGGGAAAAAGCAAGGATAAAGATAACATCTGTGAATAGAAGAATCATTAGAGATATTCCAAAAACAGATTTTTCTTGTAGGACAGTGAATATAGAAAAACACGAAATGTAATTAGGCCTAATTTTGTTGGTTTGGCAAACATGATGTGGGTCAACTTCTCCCGCGTTTTGTCGTGTTTTCTGAAAATGGTCTCAGTTTCTTCTTGCAACTATAGTTATTTTCTCATTTATTTTTGGTTACGGAAACAAAAGTCTTGTTCTTTCTTCAAGATAGTTTTGAAAAATGGTTGCTTTTTAAACGAAGAATTATCACAGTCTTGGTTTTATCCACACGAGGTTTCGGCTGGCACAGTTCTCAAACTTCTCACAGCACTGAAGACTTTGTTCTCGAAGCTTTGTGTCTGCCCTTTGGATGCCAGCATAGGGATGCCATCAATAGTCAACCCGAGTTCATCTTAAAAAAATCAAGAAGACAAACACAGAAAGAAACAAACAAAGAAAAACAAAGAAATAAGCCAAAAAAAGTTTAGAAGGTTACATTTCCAGGCATTTGAAGCTACAGCCATATAACAACAGACGAAAAGACTGTGTTTTTTCCACGCGATGCCTCTTCTTTTTGCTTTTGTTTAAAAGAAAACGGGGTAAAAATTACTGACCAATAACGGGCCTCCTTCTCAGACGCAGGCCCGGATACACCTTTCCTCCTTGCCCCTCCCTTTTGTCAGGCCTGACTCGACATACAGTTTCAGAAACACACGGACCCCTTGTCTACTAACACTCTACCTGACCTTTGCCTTTCAGACGACAATGGCGTCGTATGCGCACGTAGTTCCGGACCGTTGCGAGTAAAGCGCAGATCGCTGGACCTCAACGTCACAATGAACGACCCCAGTCTACTGCAGCTGTGGGAGCCTCCTCACATCACACAGCCCAGGCAGAGGAGGGTGGTCTACGCCAAGAAAGACACCCCTGTTTTACTGAATTGTACCGCCACCGGCTCTCCTCCACCCACGTGAGTCTTTAGACGCTAGAGTGCTAGACCCACTGCGCACATTTTAAAATATTCACAGCCCCTGTCTGGAAGGAGTCTGAGAACAGAATTTAAGGGTTTTGTTCGAGCCTGCGAGCCTGCAGTGGACTGGCCGTGCGGTCAAGCGGTGAAGGAACAGGCTCAGGCTCACGCTCAGCTGGTCTGAATGTGTTTATGAGGATTTCTGAAAACTTTCTCCATAGTGACACTGCCTGACCCGTCTGACGTCCATCTTTCTCTTTGTTTGTGTCTGTCTCTGCGTACCAACACACACACACACACACACACACACACACACACACACACACACACACACACACACACACACACACATTCTCTCATATAATATCGTCCGGGTATCTGCTATGGATGATAGCTGTGTCCTCCTGTATGACCAAAATTTGGTTTTTTAGAGTTTCTCGGCGTATCTAAACAGCAACAGCAGCAGCAACAACAACAACAGCAACAACAAATAGACAAAGTACATTAAAATAACCACTTTGCTCTCGCCTACTCCTTTTTATGCCAATGACGAAGAGCAGACAATATAATTATCTCAGTCGCATCTGCAGTAATGATCACTCTGACCACAGCCATGGCCGACATCTTGTGTCTCTCTGCAGCTATCAGTGGACGTGGAATGGAGGGCAGCCCCCTGCATCCCCGTACTTCTTCTTGTATCCTAACGGCTCTGCACACATACCGAACCTGAGTAACAGAGAACAAGGGTTTTATCAGTGCAATGCTACCAACATGTATGGAACTTCCCTGTCAGAAGTCATTGACGTCCGACCGATAGGTGAGGTGGAAAATAGACATGTAAACATGTGGTGATACTGTCACGACATTTTCAACAACTAAACACAAACCCACACATACACCCACAAACACCCACAAACACCCCCCCTCCACACACACACATACTTCATCTGAACGCCAGCGGCCTAGTTATTTACCTGAACACTCGCTCACTGCTCTGAAAATTAGAGGCCAACTTAAAGAATAACTTTTATTTGAACATACCAAAAAGGAAACCCCTCGAATATACAGGCTATAAAACATTACGAAAGAAGCATGACAGATGTTGATAACGTACATAGTGATTATCCTATTTATGTTAAGTATATTTGCATGTGTGCGTTTGTGTTGGTGTGCGTGCGTGCGTGTGTATGTGTGTGTTCGCGCGCGCCACAGTGCAAGGTTCTTTTCAGGTACTAGAAACCAAGCATCTGACTGGCAAAGTAGGGCAGGGCATACACATTCCGTGTATCTACAAACCATTCTTCGATCCGCCGGGGACGATAGACTGGTACACACAGATCAGGGACAAGCCCTCAGATGATGGCAGCCAAGTGCAGATCAAGAAGGACTCGCGAATTTATGTGGACGTTAATGGTGTGTGTGTGTGTGTGTGTGTGTGTGTGTGTGTGTCCTACAAATTCTAGTATTTGCATACATTCCCTCACAAGAACATTTAATTATGAACAGATTCTCTAGTCTGCAGTAACAGATGTTGCCATGTGCCCTGGGGTCTCCGTACCTCACTAGTCTGCATTAAATAATATATTCTTGCCCCAGGCACACTGCACATCGCTAATAATATATATATATATATATATGTGTGTGTGTGTGTCCCAGGTACACTATACATCACTAGACTTGAAGCAACTGACGAGAAAGCAGACCGTTACTATGTTTGTGCCGTCAACTCCGTGGACCAGTCGACTATTACTCTGGGTAGCAAGATGGCCACCCTTAAGGTCGAACAACTTCAGCCAGGTAAGCCTGCGGCATTTAACTGATAAACTTCTCACTGTGAACTGAATCGTGAATAATCTCACTGCCTCTGACTCATGAATACTGAGCCTGTGACTCATGAATACTGAGCCTGTGACTCTTGAATACTGAGCCTGTGACTCATGAATACTCTCACTGTCTGTGACATAAATACTCTCATTGTAACTCATAAATACTCTCACTGCCTGTGACTCATGAATACTGAGCCTGTGACTCATGAATACTCTCACTGCCTGTGACATAAATACTCTCATTGTAACTCACGAATACTCTCACTGCCTGTGACTCTTGAATACTGAGCCTGTGACTCTTGAATACTGAGCCTGTGACTCTTGAATACTCTCACTGTCTGTGACATAAATACTCTCATTGTAACTCATAAATACTCTCACTGCCTGTGACTCATGAATACTGAGCCTGTGACTCATGAATACTCTCACTGCCTGTGACATAAATACTCTCATTGTAACTTACGAATACTCTCACTGCCTGTGACTCTTGAATACTGAGCCTGTGACATGAATACTGAGCCTGTGACTCTTGAATACTGAGCCTGTGACTCTCGAATACTCTCACTGCCTGTGACATAAATACTTTCATTGTAACTCACGAATACTCTCACTGCCTGTGACTCTTGAATACTGAGCCTGTGACTCTCGAATACTCTCACTGCCTGTGACATAAATACTTTCATTGTAACTCACGAATACTCTCACTGCCTGTGACTCTTGAATACTGAGCCTGTGACTCTTGAATCCTGAGCCTGTGACTCATGAATACTGAGCCTGTGACTCTCGAATACTCTCACTGCTTGTGACATAAATACTCTCATTGTAACTCACGAATACTCTCATTGCCTGTGACTCATGAATACTGAGCCTGTGACTCATGAATACTCTCGCTGTCTGTGACTCATGAATAGTCTCACTGTCTGTGACTCATGAATACTCTCGCTGTCTGTGATTCATGAATAGTCTCACTGTCTGTGAGTGGTCGCATACTCCTTTTATCACTGCGTTTCACTTTCAATTTTATTGCCCATTCAGCTAGTTGAGAAATTCCAACTGTTTTTTCAACAGACCGCTATATATTTTCATTGATATATGTTCATTCTTTAAGAAATCTTAACGCGAGATGACTACATGCTTAGGACTATACTTGGACATAGAGTGTACTCTTAAGACAGTTCTCATTATTCTTAGTCGAAATTATCGACAGTATTTCTTTGAAATATATCTACTAGATTATATGAAATAAGGTTTTCTACTTAATTCATGATCGTGTCTCTCGTCATAACCTCGCTAGTCGTCAGGTCTGACCTCGAAGTAAGCATTCAGTTAATTAATTACTTGGTAGCATGCATTTAATTCATTAGTTCGTTAGCATTCGGTTCCAACTGTCTGCAATTATCGATTCAGTACACCTGTGAAATACTCTCGCATCAGATTCTATGTTTTTATGAGAATTTAGTCAGACTCTAGTGGAAGAGGGTTAATCAGTTGACACCACTGTCTATGGGCCAGAGTGACTCAGGACAGACGATCTTTCTTGGCATGGTGGAAATGTTGCTAGGAACAGAGAGCAGAGAAAAAGATTAGTAATTAAAAGGAAAAGCAGGCTGTGACTGTGAGAGTACCAAAGTACTTGCATACACCGACTGAGCTCTGTTTTATCACGGACGTTCATCTGCTGGATAAGTGTCTTTGGTTTATATCCGGCGTAAGTCTCGGCTTTCCTTATCAGCGAGCCCGTGTTTCCGGTTTCGGTTTGCTGTTGCGAAGAGACACGAACCTTCATTTAATTTTAAGAAAGGTCAGTAGTTTGCAGACGTAAATGGACTCGAAAAAAATGGACAGGGGCAAATTGTGGCATTGTTGGATGTCATACCAATAAAGCGAGATGTCGTTATCCTAAACAACAAGTAAACATCTATGCTCGTCGCTATCATAGCTTACAATAGCAACCGACCTTAGCAACAGGGGTCTTCCCTATTGTCGTCTGCTAGTAAATGGCGTTGTCGTGAACTCAGTGCTACCACGGACCTTCATCTGTGGCATTTATTAAATTAATTCTTAAAGTATAGGCTTTTTGTAACAGAATAATCTATATAAGTGTTTCCAAACAATCAAAAACAATGCTTTTTAAAAAAATTGTTAGTGGTAGAGCAAGTCAAGTCGTTGTGACGATGTTTTTATGTGATAAAATTGACGATAAACCCACATGCATTTTCTATAAACAACCAAAATACATTTTACAGAAAGTACTACTGTTGATTTTGCAATCAGTCTTCTTTAACAAGGTTCTTATGACAGAAATGTTTAATTACTTCTAAAATTTCTTCGACGTTAGCAAAACCCGCCATTTTGAAATCGGAAACGGAAGTGAAAGCCTAACGTTTGTAGGGTTGGTTACAATTGGTCACTCCTATGATAGCGCAAATAGGCAACGAATGAGAGACACTCATCCAGTAGACGAAGGTCCGCGGTTTTATGAAGATACTGCGATACGCCTGACTTGAAACAGAGAGGGAGTCTGTTTAGAGAAGGGGGAGGGGAAGAGAGAGGCATTTCCTCGAGCTATTATGCTTTTCTTTTGATGACAGGTGAGAACCTAAATTCGCATCCGAAGCTGCTGAACTCAACCACGTACTTGGAAGTGGACATGGGCACAGAAGCAATAATGGAGTGTATTTTTGCAGCGAAGTAAGTGGCACCATTTTCGGAAACATGCGCGAAGGGTGGAGCAGGCAAGAACACACGTGCATGACGAGGGCACTCTTGATGAAAACATCACCTTCACTCGCGTCATGTTTCTAAGTCATCACCTTTTGGCCTTTTTTGTGTAGATTTAGACTTTTAGGCACCTACCCAGTGACCCTCATTATCGATGTCCTGGTAATCATACATTACCGAAATTTCCACGACAGCAAGAGACGAAGGTTGCGTGCAGTGATGTCGAGCCGAAAAGAAGAACGAGCGGGGAGAAAGAAATATCCGTTTAGCATCTCGAGGAAAATGGCTGTGCTAAATATTGCTATGTTTACAAAACGTCTCTTGTCTGCTTTCATTTTATGTGGTTAGAGAAATGCAATGTACATCCAAAATACATCCAAAACATTGTTATTATTTTTTATGTCTCTATTCAGCCCTGATGCGACTCTGAAGTGGTTTGACAAGACAGGCAAGGAGATAGGAAACTCCAGCCGGACAACTGTGACCGACTTTGGCCGGAGGCTGCGCCTGCAGTCGGTAACCGCGGCGGATGAAGGGATTTTCCGGTGTCACGCTAATAACTCTTTGGGTGACGCCAGTGGCTCTGTCATCCTCAACGTGACATGTACGACAACCAATTTCATATTGTGAATAGGGCTAGCTAGCTCATCGTGAAATTCCAGCTGTGTGTGTGTGTGCTTGCGTGCGTGCGTGCGTTCGTGAGAGAGAGAGAGAGAGAGAGAGATAAAGAAAACACAATAAAATGAATCTTGTTAGCGAACTCTTTGTCACTTTTATTAAGACAAAGGGCGGCTTTAATTAGTTTTCAATCCAGTCGGAGAAGCAAAGTCGACAGCTCCAGTTGCTAACAGAAATCTGTCTTATCTCGCATTAAAAATTTGAACTCAGGTAGAGTTCTCGATGATGTGCTGTTGAAGAAATTCGCAGCGTCAGACGGGTATCGAACCGTTCACTATGCACTTTTTCGGATTCGTATGTCACTGCTCTAATAACTAGGCTCTCCGCTCCTCTACAGATAGAGGGGGAAGGAAGATATTGGATAACTTGCTTTCTGCTTACAGCCCCGCCCATATTCGTCTACAAGCAGTCTAACGTCCTGGCACCAAGAGGAGGGGAGGCTACCTTCGTTTGTGACGCTGATCCGGCACCTGGAGAGTTCCCATTACCTCCCCCGAAGTGGTTCATAAACGGAAAACCAATTGACACAGGTGTGTGTGTGTGTGTGTGTGTGTGTGTGTGTGTGTGTGCACGCGCTTGAGTATGTGTGTGGATGAGTGCATGTGCATGCGTGTGTGTCTGCGCGTACGTGTGAGAATGAGTATGTCTGCTCATGTATTAAGAGTGTGTGTGAGAGAGAATGCAGCTGAGTGAGTGTAGTTAGTGAGTGATTGTGAGTGTGAGCTAGTGCGCAAGTGTGTTATCAGTACAAGCAAATTAGTATAATCGTTAACTGTGTACAAAGAGAAGTTAAGTAAGCACTGGATGATGCCAGTTACTATACGGAATGTCATGTTTCCCCCCCTCATCCTCATTATCATGATCGAGAGTGATATCAATTAATTTTCATTCCAAACAGAAATCAACCCCAGTGAGTATACGTTTAACCAAGACAAGACTCAGGTGATGTTTCATGGGCTGACTGACAAAAGTACCCGGGGTGTTCAGTGCAATGTCACGAACCAGCGAGGCTACGCCTTCTGGGACGGTTATCTCAAGGTCATCGGTAAGTGTGAGAGCAAAGGAAGCTCAAGTCAACAGATTATCACAATGTCTCTCAGATTATTATAATCTCTCTCTTCTTTTCTCTGCACACGTTTTGATTCTATTGAGACAGAGCAAGTCAGTCAGTCAGTCAGTCAGTCAGTCAGTCAGTCAGTCAGTCAGTCAGTCAGTCAGTCAGTCAGTCAGTCAGTCCCTTCCGTGGCACCTGGCGTTGGGGGGATCACACGGATAGACGTGGCAGCTGACAGGGTCCGCCACTCTTGCCTATTTTGGGCGATAGTCAGCAGGTCCTGTACAGGACGACCAGTCCAGTCTTTGACGTTCGTAAGTCAGTTCTTTCTCTGACCACCGCGGCGTCGGCCACCCTCCAAGGTGCCTTGAAGCATAGTCTTCGACAAGGTGTCGTGCCAGGTCACATGACCAAAGAAGACCAGCTTACGTCGCTTGACTGTTGATAGTAGAGGTTCCTGGTGTCCTACCAGTGTGGCAATCTTGTTTCTTAGAAAGTCGTTGGTTTTATGTTCTTTGTATGAGATCCGGAGCAGCCTCTTCAGGCACTTGTTCTCGAATGCCTGAATTCTCCTTTCCGTTTTGGCGAGCAGAGTCCACGTGTCGCATCCGTAGAGCAGGATTGGCACTACCAGGGATTTGTATAGCCTGTACTTGGTAGTGAACCTTATCTTGTGGCTATGCCAGCTCCTATCTAGCCTAGCCATTGATGCTGTTGCTGTTGCGGATATCTAGCGTGAAGCTGCCGTCCTTGGAGAGAGTGGCTCCCAAGTACTTGAAGCTGCTTACCTCTTCAAGCTGTACCCCGTTCATAAAGATCTCTGCCTTGCCGTTGCCATTGATCATAACTTTGCTCTTTTCAGTGGTGGTTCAGAGCAAGACCGAGTAAGTCAAAGGATAAATAAGACACAAACTGAGAAATACCAACACAAAAAATAATGATTGCGAAATGCAAACACAAAATATCTTAAAAAAATTCTTTCCAGCAATTTTTTCTGCCAACAGTAACATGAGAACATCGCTTTACGAAAAACGTTAACATTGACTATAAAAAAAGAACATAAACTGTCTCTACTCCCAATTCATTTACGAAAGATCATTGCTAAGGAAGACAAGACACTGGGAATAACAGACTGAAACAGACAAACTTTTGAAAACCACACACTTAAAAGAAAACACTGAAGAAGACTTAGAGAGACCAATACTGTGAAAGATGCAGACATGGAGATGGAATGAGACAAATATTGGCAGCAAGTGTAGTCTTGGAGACAAGAAGTTCTTGCTGATTGCACTAGCTGGGAACTCTTCACCGATTCAGCCATAATTTGATAATCTCACTTCAACAGGTCTTTAAGGCAGATGCTTAATACAGGCTACCTTTCCTCAGTGCTTCCTGCAAGGCTGAGCGAACGACTGAACACCGCTTATCCAGTAACTGATTCTCTCCTTGACGTTTCAATAAAATTACTTGTAGTTAGATTAGATATAATTAGACTTTCACGAAATTTTCCCCTCTTCTCTGACTCTTTTTCTTCCTCAGAACCGATGACAATAAAATTCAAACCGAATCAGACCGTGGTCATCAAGGAAGGCCAGCCTGTAGTGCTGAGTGTCGTGGCGACCTCTGACCCCTGCTGCCCTCATCAGTTCGCGTGGCAGCTCAACGGCACCAACCTCACGGACAGCCAGTTGAAGCAGCCGCCCTTCAGCTACAGCGTGTACGGCGACTCCGCCCGACTGCGCATCGACGCCAACACAACTGACGACGTCTTGAAGGCCCTGGGAACATACCGCTGCATCGTCTACCACCACGTCTACAAGGACAAGCTAACGGTCGACGTTATCGTTCATCTTGAGAATGTCTCGCCTGGTGAGCAGCGATGCATGCATGCACACACCCTTCGTGTTTTATACACATCTGTGTGTGTGTGTGTGTGTGTGTGTGTGATTATATTTGTGTGCGTGCGTGTTATATATATATATAAATTATGGTGTGTGTGTGGATAACTTTTCCGGACAGCCCGACTTGTTAATAATTAACAAATGGTTTTACACCTCTCTCTCTCTCTCACACACACACACACACACACACACACACACACACACACACACACACACACACACACACACGTGCGCTTTTACCGAAAGATATGTGCTTGGGATTTTTCTCCAGTCCAAGAGCCCGTACAACAAGCTGCCGTCAGTCTGTGGTGGCTGGGTATCGTCTTTGGCATCCTTCTGTTGATCATCGTTGGAATTATCATCTTCCTTATGATCCACTTCAACTTCCCTCGTCAGGCTTACTTCCGTAAGAATTATCTGTTCCTTGCTTTTCATCCCACTCAGTGTCTTTTCTCTGTCTCTCTCCCTCTTCGTTTGTCTTTTCTTCTCCTTCGTCATGACCTTCTTGACCATTTCGGAGTGAAAGAAAACAAGTGCATGTGAGAAGATGGTCCTGACAACACCGGAACGCACCGAGAAGAGGAAACCTCCTCGTTGGGGGGCGGGGGGAGAATCAGGGACTAGTCCACAGAGAACTCCTACCTCGACTGCACAGGCGACCGACGCCACATGTGCA